>SMSR01015593.1:204838-239944 GCA_019453355.1 Ceratina japonica | reverse complement strand
GGGGAAATATTTCTGCTATTTACCGTTGGGATCAATCGGAGAGAAAGCTGGAAAGAATGGGTATGTAAGAGGGTAGATAGGGTGAACCGTGAGAAGAGCGAAAAAAGACGGGGAGAAAGCGAGAGAGAGAGAAGGAGAGAGCGGGGGGACAGAGGAGGCATAATCAAAGAGGTTCGAAAAATCAGGATGCACTTAGAAGCACGTACTCGGCCTATAGAGAGGCATTCAGTTATACTGGTGAGTTTGGAGTCAAAGCAAGGACCCTTGGTTCAACCGGCGCATTACCTCCGCCGCTCTCGCGTTCTCTACGCCCGCGTTTTACATCCACGATAGCTTTTTCACCGATAACGACCGCCGCTATTTACGATCACAATTAGGAATCTTATCATCATTTTCGGACTATCTGTCGACGATCACGGTTTCAACGTCCCGGGTGGGAGGAAACGTCGGGTTATTTTTAAATTAACAATCTGCGCGATGTGCGCAAAACGAGAACAGCCACGAGGGCGTCGCATTGATAAAACATCGATGATCCTCGAGCGAGAGCGCTCGGTGGAAGAGAAAACAATGGAAGAGTCTGTTCGAGGATCGTGATTAGCCGATTAGGTGATATCGAATCCTGTACACTCGGTGGGCGCGCGAGTACACCTTCGAGGAGCGGAAGAGGTGAGAGCGGAAAAGTAAAACGCGGAGGGTGGAAGGGAGGAGGAGGAGGAGGGGAGAGGGTAGGATGCACGCGAGGTCGCGGGCTCGAGAGTCGCGACGGGACGACACGGTGGATCCNGGGAAACGAACGGGAATCGCGTCGGATCGGGAAAGCAAGCGGAGAGGAGCGTAGGTCCGGCCGGTTCTACGTTTGATTCGAGGTAGGAAGAGTCGGGGTAAAAAAAATGAAAGAGAGGACGGGGGAAGGAAGAACGAGAACAGAAGAGCGAAAGAGTAGTGCGCTCAGCGTTGTAGGACTCTCCGGTGGAGAGCCCTCCCTCTCTCTCGCCCGCTTAAAGCCCTATCCACTACTCATTTATCAAATAAATCAACACAGCTACTTGCGCACCTGTGAAGAGATCCGAGCTCGGCGTGCCGTCCAAAAGCCGCGCTCATCGATTTCTTCACGCGTGCCCAACTAATCTGATTAAGACCTAACTTACCGAAAATGGAAACGAGCGTCGCGCTGTTTCTCGCGGCAAAATTCGAAAACCGAGAGGGCGAAGCGGGGGAAATATTTCTGCTATTTACCGTTGGGATCAATCGGAGAGAAAGCTGGAAAGAATGGGTATGTAAGAGGGTAGATAGGGTGAACCGTGAGAAGAGCGAAAAAAGACGGGGAGAAAGCGAGAGAGAGAGAAGGAGAGAGCGGGGGGACAGAGGAGGCATAATCAAAGAGGTTCGAAAAATCTGGGAGACCGTCTCCTTCAAACGCTGCACCCGGAGAGAGATATCACCCGTTCGCCTCCTCTCTCTCTCTTCTTCCTTTCTACCCGTCCTCGACGCGCTTACTTTTCCTTCTCTTCCCGGTTTTCTTTCCCGGCGCGCGAATTACCCGCCGCCGCCGCCGATCTCCGCGCGCCGCGCCGCGAAACTTTCGTACGAATCGTGAAATCAAGGGCCCTTCGAGGTCTCTGAAGTAGACCGAGAGAATAGTGCGAGTGCTACCGGCAGATTTTCCAATCTACCCACTTAACGCGAGGTTCGATTCTCAAATCGACGGAGGACAAGTGAAATTGATCCTCTCTACAAGACACTATCTGAAGAGATGGCTCGTAACTCGTAGCGGTCCTCTCGTCGAAAAACCGAAACGCGTAGAGGAAATGGACGCTGATCGAGCAAACAACAGTGAGGAATAACGAAAGTAGTCGGAACCGCAGAATCCGGCGCGGAGGCGGCCCGAAAGAAATTCCGGAGGCGTCAAGAGGATTCCACGAGCGGACCCGGACGGTCAGCAAGGTTCGCGAGAAGTCCTCGAAAGCTCGGTGAAATCGGATCCCCGATGTAGATGGGTCAACAAGTCGACGCGTTCGGAAACGAGATCGTTTCCTAACCGAGAATAGAAGAACACGGCCGCCGAAACCCGATACTTTCGGGTCAACGTCGAGGAATCAAAACGTGTCATGGATCCGGCCACTCAACCCCGCCCCCGGCCCTTTCACGTTTCCGATTGACAATGAAAAGGAAGAAGGGTACCACAAGTGTCTTACTTTTACTACGACCTCTACCGCCTCTCCGCGATAGACCGTACGCCTCCGAAATCTCCGCGACCTCATCACGGAATATACGAGCTCGGCGCGATGTGGAACGTTCCAAGACTCCGTACAATGTTTAAAAGGCGTCGGTTAAAATCAGATGAACTACAACAGTGAAACGACACAATGGTAGAAACGTGAAAGTAAGGAAAGAAGAGAGGGTGCGCGGATCCGGGATGGCCGCGTGGAAATGAGGTGGAAAACCGCACCCTCGGTTCACTTGGCTCACCTTTTCTTCGCGTTTTCGAGGATACTAACCGAGGATTTTACCGTCACCGCGGTTTCTTGATTGTATTACAAAACGCGCGCGGAGCGGGCGAGCGAGCGGGCGAACGCGCGAGCGGGTTCTCGAGTCAGTCGAGCGCGAAGAAATCGTGCCAAGGTAAAAAAAAAAAAGAAAAAAACCCGGAGAAAGGAGAGCGATGAAAAGGCCCGATTTCGTTGCGGAAAGGAAAAAGCTGTGTAGGCAAGGGGAAAACGGAAAACGTATTTTTCATTCGTCGAATTCCTCGACGTTGCAAAACGCGCGCGCGGCGATGGTTTCCGTTTCATTCGGTTGATCGCGCGACGACCCAGAAACGTAAATGTAAATTACCGAGGAGAAAAATAATGGAGATTGAACGATCGGAAAAATTCATTGGAATTTGCCGGCGAAGTGGATCAATTTAAATTTGTTATCTACCGTTTGTACAAATGAAGCGAATAAAAAACACTTCGCATCGAGCATCGCTTGATTAAATAAAAAAGAAAAAAAAAGAACTAGACGCTCAAGAAATAAGCGGAAAAAACATCGATGGAAAAAATAAGGAGAAACGGAATCGGGGAAAAAAAAAAGAAAGGGTAACTGCGAAGCGTGTATTATGGGCGCGTAGGTATGCGAGTGTATTCAAGGATCTCCTCTCTCTCTTTTTGCGTACATCCATATCGTGTATAGCGGTGCGTACACGGAGAGGCAACAAGAACTCGTCGTCATTTCAGAATTAATCTCATTCGACTGCCCCCTTTATACTCTCCCTCGCATTCTGCGGGGCGAGAGCCTCGGTAGCCGCTTCGTGGCCTCAAGGTTAATTGGAACAAGAGCGAGGAACGGGCGAAGGAAAAGGACCGGATAGAAATCCCACAAGGAGCATGCGAGTTTTCTTACCCGGCCGATCTCTCTTTTTAAGCGCCCGCTCGACCGATGCACTCTCGCCTTAAGGGTCAACGGAGAGGGTTCAATTTTCCCTCGGATCCAAATATTCCTTCTTGTCCTGGTTATACTCCATCCGTAACTCCAGTTTTATTCCCATCTCCGTTTGTTTAAATCGACTTTGTCTAAGAGCCTACAAAGAACTCTGAAGAGAAAATCCTTCTGCCTTTAAACTCGTTCAAGCGTACGTAAACTGCCGGGATAAATTCTGCTTTTAAGTAAACATCGAGAGTGTAAGGAGAAGCAAATTAGAGGTTTGTGAACAGGTGTATCGGAGATCCCTCGACAAAAAAAAAAAAAACAGAAATACCTTTTCTTCGGCTAGGATATGCGCACCATTTACTTTTATTAGGTGAAAGAAGACCTCTCTTCCATTCAGGTGATCCGCTAAGCCGACTGAGAAAGAAAAGAAAATCCTCTCCCGCGATCGGTCCTTTTCTTTCGATCGAGGACCCGGCGAGTTACTTCATGGGGACGTAATGCGAACAGACGCGACGCTCCTCGACTCTTCAATTAGCCCGGAAGTCAACGTAACGAAAATAAATCGAATTCCTTTGCTCGGAACGTTTTTTCTTTAGATCCGAACGATGTCAGAGGTAAAAGACACATGCCAGATCATCAGAAGGTTTGTTAAATCATTGAGGACGTGAAACCGCGGCGGTGAGACGAATTAGCAAGTAGTACAAGTCAGTAATTGGCCAGACGTTTCTCGAATTAAAACAGGGAGTTGATGGGCCGATAATATCGATCCCATGAACGAGCGTGGGGTCGATTTGGCTTTAAGTAAAAGTCCAAACGATCGTCGGCCCCCCAAGGATGGTCAATGCGGAGGGTAGAGCGGGCTTTCTATTAGCCTCTAGAAATCGCACGAACCCCTTCAACTGGGACAATTCTCTCCCTCTCGCTCGCTCCCCCCCAGACTGTAATAGAGTTTCACGCTCGCCAAGAGAATTGCCCCGAGTCAGGCGGCCTTCCTGGATCCACGATCTGGTCAACCGAAGAATTGATAATCAAACCGATCCCCCGGACGCCCTCATCGTTCCTTTAACGAGTTTATTTGCTCCGATTGGCAGAAGAAATTCTACTCCTTTTCATTCACCTCCGGCCGAGTTAAAAGACGACCACGCGTCTACGATTTGCGGGTCCTCGAAATCTTTTGGATCCCGGAGGGCAAGAAGAGGATCTCTCTCATTGCTAATATTTTTTATCCCTATCCGCGTG
This sequence comes from Ceratina japonica, assembly GCA_019453355.1. NCBI lineage: Eukaryota > Metazoa > Arthropoda > Insecta > Hymenoptera > Apidae > Ceratina > Ceratina japonica. Next base: position 235,294 of record SMSR01015593.1, on the reverse strand, counting down.
TCAACGAGCGGAGGAGACTCGCGGCAAAGATCTTCCTCTCCCTGTCTTCTCCTCCATTAGCAAAAAAGAAAAAAAGAAAGGTGGAGAGAGGAGAGAGGCCCGAGAGAGATAAGACGGGTGAAGCCGGGGGACCGAGCGAGGCAAAGCAGAGAGAAGGGAAAAAAAAAAAAATCCGTATCTTTGACGAAACCGAAGAGTCGTCGTCGTACGTGTCCTTAAGCGACTGCCAGGCTTCCACGCTAATGAGGCGCGGCGTAATTAGTGAGACTGTCTACCGGCTGGACCCTTCACGAGAGGGCGGATCCCTCTCGACGTCGAGTCGCTCTCTCGTGCCCCGCGCGCCCCTCCTGTGTTCGCCACTCCACGTATCCTCAACCCGTTTCACGATTTCTTACCGGCGTTGAAGGAGAGGCTGACACCTCTCGCTGGAAATTCACGACTTTTCAACCCCGCGCGTGGCGAAAAAATAGCGCGATTAAATCTACCACTCTAGCCGGACTTAATCCCTTTTTCAACCCTGGCCTCGTGCGTTCCGCACACTTCATCTTTGAAACCTCGAAACTTTCCCAAATTTCGCTAACATTTCTTCATCGAAAGTTGCGTTCTTACGAGCAGAACCACTCGTAGCTTTTTTTCTTTCACTCTATTGGAAGCTGTTCAAAAATTAATTGCACCTCGTTGCCAAACAAGAGAACTCTTATTTAAATTGGATAAGGCGAGTTACTCGAGTTCGAGCAAAGATCAGCGTAGAAAAACGAAAGAAGACGAGGCGGAATTTCTATGGCTGTGCGAATGGGATTTCGACGAGTGAACAGAAAGACGCGGTGTAGGTCGCGGTCACGGAGGGGGCAGGTTCTCGGGGGCGGGTAGGCCGATTTAGGGCACAATGCGGTTCAATGCCGAGGAAATTAGCCACGGCACTGGCGGTGACGCCCGTCAGACCCACACCGAGCAAAACAGAGGTCCCCGTGTCATCGAGCCATGGGAGCATCGTCCGCGTCCTCGTTGCTCCTTATTAATCCCTGCGCGTCCGCCAGAATTTTTACATTCCGTCCGATCGATAAATCGTATTCGCAATCGGCGAAACGAACAGATTAAAAGGAGGTTTCGACGATAAAACGGTCTTCCTGTCTCGGTCTTTCTCCTCTTCCGTCTCTGTCTCCGTTCAGAAAAAGAAGCAGGCTTTGAAGTTCCGGAGCAAAGAGAGCCAGAACGCGGGCATCATCGAGTGTCTGAAGAGATCGCGGCGAGGACAAGTTCACCTATGCTCTCGAAGATGAATGGGTCCTATAGTTAATGGCGGGGAGGGCTTGTATCGCAGGTAGTAGACATACGTGGAGGATGAATAGGCGAGGGTGAACGAGCATTTAGAGAAGAAGCCTCTGTTCCGTCCTCCTCCACGGCCTCCTCCACTCTCCTGCGATCGCTTTGTTCGACTCGTCTTCGAGATCGAACGTTTTTTCATGGAAAACACGTGTCCTCGTTACCGGTCCGACCGTAATTGCTACGGACAGCCATTGATATGCTAACTGCTAACTGCTAACAGTCGAGTCACTCTGTGCCCTCCTTTCAATCCCGTCGGTACTTTTTTCCAAGACGCGCCTAGCTATTAATTAGTAGACGCATTTCCTAAAAAACGATATACTTGAAGTGCATCGCGACATATTTCCCAAGTAAAGCGTCCCCTCGAGAGAAGATAAAGGTAGGACGGATGAAAGAAGCTGTAACGGGGCGTGCGAGCGTCTCCTTTTTCGACGGGTCCATGGAAAACGACTAATGGATGGATAATGACGCGTAATGGATGCGACGGACATTACAGGTAATATCTGGTGAAAGCGGCAGCCAGTTTTCGCGAGGGATAGAGGGGAGCCGGTAAATAGACGCGGTACACCTCGCTGCCGATGGATGGGACCGGAGAGGTAATTTTCACCGGCGAATCGAGACTGAAGAAGCCGTGGAAGCTTTCAGGAAGGGCTCCCGTGTCGACGGTTTCCCAGGGATCCGAGAGAGCCTCGTGGCGACGGATACATTTCGATCGTTCGTCGCGGAAATACGCGAATATACTCGTCGAATAATAAAAATNAGAGAGCCTCGTGGCGGCGGATACATTTCGATCGTTCGTCGCGGAAATACACGAATATACTCGTCGAATAATAAAAAGAAATTATTCAAAACGGGAACGTCCGATCGTCGCCGCTCGATCGCTTCCACGAAATTAACGCTTCTTCCTGCGNGGGAACGTCCGATCGTCGCCGCTCGATCGCTTCCACGAAATTAACGCTTCCTGCAGAGTGTAACCGATTCCCACGAGGAAATCTTGATTCCGTATCGCGCGAGACCATCTGGTAGCGGATCGGAGCTGGACGGTTCTTCTTGGTCTTGCGTCCGGTTTCTGCGCGATTCGAGGCTCCGCCGCCGCTGGCTGCACGAGTGTTTGCCGTCCACTCGAAACCAGTCCCGAACGAGTTGGCGCGCGCGCTGCCGACGAAGACGCGGAGACGAGGCCGGACGAGGACGGGATAGAGACGGACGGACAAAGCGCGGACGTATAGACGTTCTAGCGTCTAGCGAGGCGGGAGGCCAGGAACGAAGCTTAATTTGTCTAACGAGGGGTCTCTGCACCTGTCATCCGGACGGAGATACGGACGGACCCGGCGACGCGCGCCTTTTATCCACCGGGAAGCGTTTTGCTCCGTGTCCAACTCGTTTTATTATCTCCCATCACGTGTGAAAGATGCGTCGTTTTCGTCGAACGATATCCGTTTTGTATTTTCGCGTTAAAGAACGTGTACGAGTCGCACGGGGGACGTCGAAGGTTCCTGCAGACGCGGACGGAACGAGTCTTTCCAGGCGGAGGGTCCGCTCGAGCAGGTCAGGCGTGTGCCTGGCGTTTACACCCCTCGGTAAATCAATCACACACCGTGTAACAACGTTTTGTTTTTGCGGTCACGCGCGGATACTTCTTGGAGCGCGTGTATCCGCTCGGACACGCCTTCCGGGCCTGTCAACTACCGAGGATCGTAATTCATCTTCCCGGAATAATTGACACCTCAAGACGCGCTCTCGTAAAACGAGGAACAGCGTTTTACTATTGAATATCACAATGAACACGATTTCGTTACGACTTCGTAACGTTAAATTACAAGAATTCAGCGATCGAGCTTCCTCGTGAAAAACTATCGCAGGGAAACGTCTATTCAGAGTCGTTTCCTGGCGCACAGCAATAAGCGACAACGGGGATAACGAATGGTTCGTACAAAGCGATAGTCGGCGTTCGCCTTTGTAATGTCAGCCAGACAGATCGACGCGAGGCCCGGGGGGTGAGTAACGGACGATACGTGAAAGACCGGAGGCTGACGATGGTGGTGGAACATCCGCTAATTGGATAATTACAGAAAGCACCGCGTTTGTTTTATAATTGGGCGAAACCCGTGGAACCGTCGGTTCCGACCCGACGTGCCAAACAACGAAACGGCCGGAGTCACGCTCTACGTGACGAACTACCCTCGCAGCTAATCCCGGTACCGGAACCCCTCGGTTCGGCAGCCCCGTGCCACGTTCTGACCCCCGATTTTCAGCCACCTCCCGATCCCCTCGCGTCCCCCATCCCTCGAGGAATCAATTCCTTCGGCCGCGATCTGCCTACCGTCAATTCTACAAAATCTTGCGTGGCTACGAAGTCACGACTCGTTAACGACCGTGGGACGTCAGGGATTAATTGACACGCGGTTGCTTCGTAACTTCGGCGACGTTTTCTAGTCTCAGACCTTGACTTCGCAAATTTAAAGAATAGGAAAAATTTAAAGAGTAGAACATACATTAGAGATAATAAATTGTAAAAAAAGATGTTTTTCGAAACGACCATGAAACCGACGCACGAAACGAACGTGTGCGAACGATGGGGTGGGACGCGGCTTCGTGAGTCTGGGGTGGGGAAAACAATGAATACTCGTGTACGTGTTTTTCATTCGAAGAATCGTGTCATCGGTGATCCAAACGAGTCGCGTGCGCTTTAATTCGGTCCTCGTAATCACGGTATTGTTTGGAAGATCGAGGGTTCTGACTCGCGTCGAGGACAATACTTAACGCGCGATAACCATCTTAGCTTCTAACTCTTTTTAGAGATAGAATAAAATTGAAATAAATGACTCACCGTGATGAGACTGGTACATCGCCTGCATCGGCACGGCCGGGTTGGCAGCGAACGGAGGCGGCACTCTGTTATGATTTGTGTAATGCCCGAGTATTCTCCGGCCGGCGTCGCTCAGGGAAGCTACCTGCGTGGACGGGGTGAAACCGATTTGCGGTTTCCAAGTATTTCCAGTGTTGTGATTCCTCTGGTCGAAGTCTTCCGGTTTCAGGACTCTCGTCGGTTCCCTGGCTCCCTTCAACTTTCTCGCAGGAAAGATGAAGTTGTTGTCGTACTTCGGATCCCGGAATCTGACCGAGTACACTTTGTTGTTTCTAACTGGCAGTCCATTTATCGGCGAAGGCAAAGTGGCTCCTTCCTCGACACAGTCTTCAGCTAATAAAACTGTGCCTCGCATGCCTTCTATAGATATCGGAGTTTCCACGTCGAATTCCACGCGATTCGTATAAAGTCCCTTTACGAAATTGTAACCACTGTTGCCGAGTCCAACGTACAGTCGATCGTCGCCACGAACGTTTCGTTTCTTTTCTGCTTCCGTCAGGCAGTCGTAATACGGCGCCAAGGCCTTGAAAAGTCGTCTCTCGTCTACGAAGGGCAGCAAGGCTACACCCTGCCAGGCAAACTTTTTACCGTTTAAGTCGATCTTGAAGTCTTCCGGGTAAAAGTCGATAATTGGCGATCTCTGTAACAGTTTACATGGAGCAAACGATAAATACGCGGCGAAGTTTTCATTTAGTCGACGTACGAGAAAGTTGAACTTACCGGATCACTCATTAATTTCGCCCACGGCTCAGGTACATGCTTGCTGCTGGCCGCTGGAAATACTCCCATCAGTTGCTCTAATGGACGGAACTGTAAAAGACAGGGATTGAATTTCCACGCTAATTCAATTAGAAATTATTTCTTATTTCCAAGAACTTACCGGTATAGTTCCTTTCTCAAACTCTGTCGAGAGACCGCCAATGTTGATGAAGTCGCTGGCGAACGGCGCGTAGTGATACGGGAAATACCATTTCCACGAAGCACAGCCTTGATAATAATAACGTAGAACCCAGCATAAGCCGCGTACATATTGCAACGCCACGTTATTCCTGTACGTGAATAAAGAGTCGAACTGAAGTTGTGTAACGTACGTATCTAACTTTGTCAATTATACTGACCTGAACACTAAATTGTCAGGACACACGTCGAACTTGGATTCGTAGTAACGATCTTTAAATCCGTCTTCCCATAATCTAACTTCGTCGTGCGCTTGATCGTCTTCTTCCTCTTCTTCCGGTACAGCTACGACCTCTTCTTCCACTTTACGTTTACGACCTGCATTCGAAGAATCCTCAGGACGCATCATGCTCTCCAATTTCTCGTTTGTACTCTCTTTCGAACTCGTGTGATAATCTCGGCCTTGAACACGCATCTGGTAAGCTTCGTAGCGTGCGTTTTCTACTGGTTTCACGCGTTCGCCAAGACGCGTAGGTGCAAACTGTCCCGTAGGTATCCACTTTGGTCTGTTGTTACTGATCCCCAACAATCGCCTCTTTTTGTCTTTCTCCCGTTGCTTGAAAGCCAGTTCGTTCTGTTGCCTCTTCTTGAAAATCTCGTCCTCGACTTCGCCTAACTCGGAGAGTATCATCTGGACTCTGTCCAAGTTTACGTCTCCACTGTCGGTCAAGAATCCCCCAGTTTTATAAACTGTTTTCTTGTATAGATTAACTAATCTATCGATCGCCCCTTCTCTGATCTCCAAAGACGGGAGGTGCGGGAGGAAATCGTTTCCTACGAAGAAGCACATGAACACCCAGTCGTCGATCACTCGCTCGAAATCGTATTTGAACGGTAGATTGGGCATTTGTAGCTCTCTCTCCAAATACTCTCTGAGTACATTTAGTCGCACGAATATGAACTGGCATTCAGATCCAAAGACGTTCTCCTCTTCTCTTTGAGTAAGCTCTGAACCAGTGCACTCCTTCATTTCGTGACCTAACTGACCGCAAATATCGCAAGGCTTTGGTTTATTCGGCTTGAACTCTTCCCGAATGATAGTGAAATTAGGTTCGTGCGTCGCGAGACCAAGCATAATCAAGTCGGCGTCAGCCCCACATAAAACGTGTTGCGTGTTAGGGTCATGATCGGGTTGTGCCCTTTGTCTACGTATAAAATCCATTATTTTATGTTCTCCTTCGCCTGGGACGTTTGCATCACTTAAAATTACTTTTATGTTTCTCCAGCCGGGATCGTTATTCAATCGCTCGTGTATATAGTAATGCAGACACTTTGACAACCTTGCCATGAACGGCGTGCCTGGTGTGATACAATTACTGTCGAAATGATCTTCCTTTGCTTTCTCCGGTGGTAACGAAGCTCCTTTCTGAGTCAATTCAGATCGTATTCTCTTTATCTCATTAATCTTTTCACTTGTCTCTTTTGAAGCTCTGAATCTCCTTGATCTTTGTTGATTCATCTTTGCTCTAGGTGCAACTCCATCAATTGCCATGTACAGCAATTTCCTTGGCCTTACAATGCGAAATAATCGATCGATACATTCGAAAATAGCTTCCATCATTTCATCTTCATTTTTTGGCGCTGGTCTGTAAAGATATGAATTATATTATATTTTTCTAATGACTTACTATCTAATTCATCAACAGAATCCTTACTTGTCTTCCGGATGAGTACAAGGATGTATAATACCATTCATGTCGAGGTACAGGTTGTCAAATTCAACTCCATTTGGATTTGGATCTACCGAATTTACGGGTACTCGCACACCGTTCGCGGTTATTGCCTGCGAAATCATCGTAAAACTATAAATTCTATTCTCGTTCGCAAATATTCTACAATATTTCAAACATTTCTTTCGAATAAACAATCTAACCTTCTGCTCGATGCATTCGACGATTACCGAAGGGTACTTGCGGCTCAGCCATCGAAAGAATGCTGGTACACCCATTTTTCAATGTTCTACGTTGTCTGCACGCGGTCCACGTTTGTTCACGTTATTTTTCAAAAATTTTGTTTATAAATCAAACTGTTTTCACTCTAAGTAGACTCATGTTTCACCTATAACTGTCTACTACACGGTGTGGGAAGTCTGTTGCGCAATTTCAGCTCACTGTGATGCCATCTCAGGGATTTTAATGTAAGTTGATAATTTTTAAATCGTACCGTCGATAAACGTAGAATGCCAACATTATCGATCTTTTACCGGCTTCAACATTACTTCTGAAATAAACAATAATATATTACAAATAAGCAGAGAGAAAATTTTCTTTCTGATATAAGTAACAAATAAACGAGACTGAGCGTGTCTCTAGGAACATGTAGGAATAATTCATGATAATTCACTTGGTTCACTCAGCACTCCCCTCCCCAGTTAGGATCAGTTAGGTTTAGGATCCTTAGGATGTTTAGCTGGTTTAGCTCAATGGTCGTAGCGTGAAAACAGCGTAGAATAGTTACGAACNACGTAGAATGCCAACATTATCGATCTTTTACCGGCTTCAACATTACTTCTGAAATAAACAATAATATATTAGAAATAAGCAGAGAGAAAATTTTCTTTCTGATATAAGTAACAAATGAACGAGACTGAGCGTGTCTCTAGTAACATGTAGGAATAATTCATGATAATTCACTTGGTTCACTCAGCACTCCCCTCCCCAGTTAGGATCAGTTAGGTAGGTTTAGGATCCTTAGGATCACTTAGGATGTTTAGCTCAATGGTCGTAGCGTGAAAACAGCGTAGAATAGTTACGAACACGAGTAATATTTGTATGTATTTATTTACAAAAGTATCGCAGTGATATGCACCAAAAAAGCAATATATTTGTACTTTATACTATGCTTTTATAAACTTCTTCATTGTGACATTCGTACGCACAGTTTTATATACGAAAATTTACATATAAGATGGTGCTGAAATATAATCGTTTCTTCTACCCGAATGCATGTCACGTTTGTAAGAAATTTGGCAAAGGAATTTCTTTAAAACGATGTGGCAATTGCACTATGATCTCTTATTGTTCTAAGGAGCATCAAAAAGCACATTGGTCACGGCACAAAGATCTGTGCAGTGCAATATGCTCCGTTTTAAAGGACAACAAGCTGTCAGATGTTCTAAATAATGAACAGAATGACAATACAAAGTCCTGGTCTGAAGTGAAAATGAATTTCATGCTACTGGTAATGGTAAAACTGGGTAGGAAAATTGAACATTATGAAGAAGAAATGTTCAAATTTGTGAGATCATGCGCTGTATGTCATGATCTCGAAGCTCTTGAAGATTGTGATAATTGTCCAAGCGCCAGTTTTTGCACAAAACACAAGAATGATACAGTGCATAAACAAGTCTGTCACCTCGCAAAATTATGTTGTGATTTAGATGCTATATCGATAGAACATAAAAAAAAGATACCAGAAATAAAAGTACCACATGCTGCCAATTATACAAGTTTACCAGAGAACATTAAAGATTTTATAGATTACTACATTGAGCTGCGACAAGACTCACAAATATCGTTACAAGAAGAAGCAGTGATCAATACGGAATATCTTACGAGACCTTTAACATTTCTTTATGCAATACAAAAGATAGAATATGCTTTGGAAGGCGGTACCATGAATATTCATATAATTGCAGCTAATGTTTTGGACCTCGATGGTATCGAACTTTGGGAGATTTTGTTACATTGGATACCAAGCGTACAAACGTGCAGAATTTATCTAATAGGGCCTGAATTGTCTTCAGGTGTTATACCAATAAATATTTGTAACGACTGTCGGCACAATAAGAAGGAACTTTTAGTTGAAGCACATAGTACGCTCTATGAGACTTACGCGAAGAAGAATTTGTATGTTAAACCAAACGTTGTTATCGGGTACAATGCAGGAATACATGAATGTGAAGATATAAAATCTATGAACGAAACATGGAGACGATCTTTGAAAATAATTGCTGAACAAAACTGTCCAGTGATTTTGACATCTTACACTTTGGTAGAGGCAGAAAAAGAACAAACGAGACTTAATGCACTTTTGAATTGTAACGTAAAATGTGCATATTTTCTACGAAATCCTTATTCTAGCCTAAGGCCGTACAGAGACTTCGAAACTGAGGGGATATATTATCAAAATCAATACGTAATCATTTATAAGCATTTACAAGCGTTACATTAATTTGTTACGCTGCATTTTATAATCAATTTGATATATACTTACACTTTGTATAAAAACTTTACTATTTAATGTACCTATAATAAAGAATTATTATTTCAAATTTCTCAAAACAATACTTGCATTCGATTTATTATGAGTGACCTACTACCTTTTATCGCAATTCTTTACTTGCAATTAATTGTTCTTAGCAATAATTAACGTTACGTCCGTTTATTTTTTCCGAATGATCAATGTTCGATGATTTATGACATTATTTTTCAATTGACGGTTGACGATGTACGAAGTGATAAAGTTCAGTCTTAAAGGTAGACTCGCGTATATATACGCATATATGTAAACACGTCACTGTCAGAGTAGTTCCTCTAAAGTGTTTCNGAACAAAACTGTCCAGTGATTTTGACGTCTTACACTTTGGTAGAGGCAGAAAAAGAACAAACGAGACTTAATGCACTTTTGAATTGTAACGTAAAATGTGCATATTTTCTACGAAATCCTTATTCTAGCCTAAGGCCGTATAGAGACTTCGAAACTGAGGGGATATATTATCAGAATCAATACGTAATCATTTATAAGCATTTACAAGCGTTACATTAATTTGTTACACTGCATTTTATAATCAATTTGATGTATACTTACACTTTGTATAAAAACTTTACTATTTAATGTACCTATAATAAAGAATTATTATTTCAAATTTCTCAAAACAATACTTGCATTCGATTTATTATGAGTGACCTACTACCTTTTATCGCAATTCTTTACTTGCAATTAATTGTTCTTAGCAATAATTAACGTTACGTCCGTTTATTTTTTCCGAATGATCAATGTTCGATGATTTATGACATTATTTTTCAATTGACGGTTGACGATGTACGAAGTGATAAAGTTCAGTCTTAAAGGTAGACTCGCGTATATGTAAACACGTCACTGTCAGAGTAGTTCCTCTAAAGTGTTTTTATAGATCTCTTAGAAGTGTGGTGATCCCTTCTTAATTGTACGATTTATGTAAATTCAGCGATAATTTTGACAGTAATGGCAGAAATCGAGTGGCCGTGGCAATACAGTTTTCCTCCTTTTTTCACGTAAGTATTGAACAGGTTATATTATTCTCATTAGCAACATTACGATTTGGACTCAGTCTCTCGTATTACACAGCGTAAACGAAAATGAAAATCTTTTTTTTAGTATAACTTACGCATACTAAAGAAATATTTGTTTACAGCCTTCAACCTCATTCAGACACCAGAGCCAAACAATTGGCAGCATGGAAAAGTTTAATACTAGAATATTATCGTGTTACAAAACAAGCTGTTGTAGACGTAAGAGAAGTGCATTCGAGCCCGTTATTCAACAATACTGCGATTAATCGTATCCTTTTCTCCACGTTCCATAAAAATATTGAGCTCGTACGATTGTGTAAAAAATGTGTTCCTTAGTGGCTTAAACAGGAAAGTTACCGTCGGAAGTTGTTCTGTTAGTACTTGAAGAATTAGCAAAATCAGGAAATGCAACTCCTCTAGATAAAACAAGACAGAGGTGGCTTGTTTATTGGCATACTTTGGAAGAATGGGGTGAGATTATTTATAACTGGGCACAAGAGAATGGATTCGTCGGCTCTGTGTGCACATTATTTGAATTAACACAAGGAGAAGACACGACGGAACAGGGTACGTATTTTTAAAAAGCTTCCGTCCATTTAGAAATAGACAAGCCGAATTATGTCGTTATTAATAAAACTTTCTTGTCTTCAGAATTTTACGGACTTGACACAGAAGTACTGATCAGAGCACTCAAGACATTGGAGGCAACCAAGAAGGCAGAATTAATTCTATCCGACGACAGCCAGGGTGTTAAGTTCTTTTGAATACATAATTGTACAAAAGGATGGCCAAGAATCTGTAAATACAATTTTCGCTGTCAAGCGACACGTCTGGAATGAAGGAGACGAGAAAGAAGGCTAAAGAAAGCAAAAATATTTTGTATGTATTGAAAATGCAATTAAACAACATATTTGAAAGAAATTCATACAGCTCGAATGATATGTAAATTTTAATTACAAAAAAGGTTCCAAAAATTACATTTTTAAGTGTACGATTACAAGAGATTATTATTTAAGAATATTTTAATGAAATCTGTATAATAAATAGTATATATGTACAGAAATGAGATACAAAAAAAAAACAGTATTGAGTATAATTTTCATATTTTTTGTAATTAGAGATTGCGTGGAATGTTTTAACGTTATGTAATATCTTCAATTCCGCACAACAGAATAATTCCAATAAAATATTTTTCAAAGAAAAAAACAACAATATATCTCATATATTGTAAAAGAAAATATGTCAAGATCAGATCTTTTAAAGTACATTAGTGCTCGTAACCACTTGACTTTTTTCTTTAAGTAGCTAAAATAAGTATCATGTTAATTAAAATATTTAACAATTAGATTACTATACAATATAAAATTTGAGTCAATGCGACGAGTATAGTATATTAGTACGAATTACTGACTGTGAAATACGTAAAAAAATTACGAACGCAGTAAAATTGCGTTCGCATAATATGGCAAGGTTTCAACAAATAAATTGAAATGATTATGCTTCTGCTTTCCGCACTCTGGCCAATTCGATCGTTTCTTCTTGAAGATTCGCGCTTGCTTCGAGTTCTTTCTTGCTCAAATGTTCAACCACGTAAGCTCCGAGCGCGTCGCAAATTACATTTACCGTTGTTCGGAAACGGTCCCTAAAAATAGAATATTCAACGATTATTTTACTAAATCTGAACATAATAATACGAAAAAGAATTCGATGGGGTACGTACAGGAGCCAATCTACGGCAATGATAAGCGTTACGTCCTCGGCAGGTAAACCTACAGTGTCCAGCACCATCACCATCGTGACAAGACCAGCTTGCGGAATTCCAGCAGCACCTATACTGGCTGCAGTTGCCGTTACACTACAACAAATAATTCAGATAGTGACTTACTAATTTCTTTATAATTATAGGTATTCAATTTAATAATTACCTGACTCCAATAATGTTGCCTATAGAAAGTTCAATTCCTCTGAGCTGAGCTATAAAGATTGCGGCAACGGCTTCGTATAACGCAGTTCCGTCCATGTTAATAGTAGCACCGATCGGAACGACGAACCTCGTAACTCTTGGATCTACACCAATATCGTCTAAAGCTTGCATTGTCACAGGTAGCGTGGCAGTGCTGCATATTTGCAGGAATTTTTTAATTCAGTTAGNGCTATAAAGATTGCGGCAACGGCTTCGTATAACGCAGTTCCGTCCATGTTGATGGTAGCACCGATCGGAACGACGAACCTCGTAACTCTTGGATCTACACCGATATCGTCTAAAGCTTGCATTGTCACAGGTAGCGTGGCAGTGCTGCACATTTGCAGGAATTTTTTAATTCAATTAAATTGTAATTTCCAAACACGTATAAATCTATCTTCGAGAATCAAATGCAATTCACCTCGATGAAGTACCAAATGCCGTAGCTAGAACCTGTCCCATCTTGCTTATTAGTTTAAACGGCAATTCCCTGGTGCAAATGAAGAATATAAGGGACAGGGTACCGACGCCGTGGATGAATAAACCAAGTAACACCGTGAGGAAATATAGACCTAATTGTCCGACTATAGCTCTGATATCCTCGATTTCTAAGAGTTTCGACGTGACGAGGAAGAGCACACCAATAGGGGACACCCTGTCGAATTAAAATCATCAGAAATCACATCTTTATATGTATATGATTATTCGATAAAGAAAGTATCTTGTGACAATTTTACCATATGACCCATTTGGTAATAAGCATCATTGCTTCGGACAAGGTATCGAAAAACATTAAAAGAGGTTTCCCTTGTTCGCCCATTTTACTCAGAGCTATTCCAAAAACGACTCCAAACACGACTAGGCCCAATGTATTCATGCCACCCCCGTAATCAGACGAAATTTCCCATTTGTAGATATCATCTAAAAAAAAAATACATTCGATTGAATAAAATTATCCGGAATGTTTAAAATTTTAGTTTCGATGTTTACCCTCCGTTCCATTCTTGGGCGGTATCAGCTTCGTTTGGTACTGAAGGGGAAAATATTTAAATTAAAATACATTTCAGTTATACGTAAAATATATGCTCAGATTTTTGTTAACTTTTATTCGATATACCTGAGCGATGCAAGCTTGCACGAGATTCGCAGGGAACACGTTTCTAACTAAATCTAATAGCGTATCCACGGTTGTAACATTTTTTAACGTCACTTTCTTAGTAGTTAAATCGTGTGTGCTGAATTCTCCAGGTCTGATTATCACGACCAAAATTATACCGAGGGTCACGGCGGATATTGTCGTGGCCGAATAGTAATAAAGTGATCTCACACCGATCTTTCCTGTAAATTACATCAATAAAAACTATTGTTTCTTTCCTTCTCCGTCGATCTTACATAACATATTCAAATATATTAATTGTGCGATCTTTATTGAATAACAAAATTCAATATTCGGATCGAGGGATGCGTTCGCTTATAAAGTAGAATATTTCCTGTTCTCTCTTATTGTCAGTCATTGGAGTTCGAAAAGAATCAGAAGCTAATACAAGATATGTATATTAGAACGATCGTTTGTTATCGTAATTGTATTCGTATTTTTCTGTCTCTTCCCATCGCCGAGCTAAATCACACCAGAAAATACCGGTGAACTTCGCTCGGCTAAGTGTATTCATGTAAACAAGTTTCTAGCACCCACGCGATCCACTCCTTGTAAATCATCCGTTATCTAAAAAGTGTTCGTGCAGAAAACGCCGAGAACACATGTTTGTTTAGTTACCAGATAAATTAAGATCCAATCCGCCGATCGCGCTGACAATGCTCGCGACTATCAGAGGCAATATAAGCCCCTTTAGCATCCTGAGGAAAATGTCTCCTGGAAACTGGATGTACATAATTTCGCGCGGCGTCCATGCTTCCTCCTTGACGTTCCTCAAGATGAAGCCGAGGACCGACCCGAATATTACTCCGACTATCGTAAGCAATGTCAGCAAATTGTTCGACATGCAGCTTTTCCATCTCCTCGGATGTGCCATCTCGATCCTCTATCACCTTAATTAAGAGTAAGAAATAGTAAAAAAGTGTCTTAGCGCGCGGACCCATTGGATTGACAACTATAAGCGATTGCGGATTTTACATAAGAAATCTGTCGACAAAGCCCGCAATCATTAGAAAAAAAGAAATAAAATAAATAGAACAAACATCACGGTTCTCAGAACTGTGTGTTGCGCAAACTTTTCTGCCGATATGATAATACAATATTTCCTCGAGAATGCGATAGACTAACGCGCCGAGTAGACCCCCGCTTATCCGTCCCATGTGGAATCGGACAGATCGTCCGGTTAATTCGATAACATTTATCAACTATCATTCTTAGCAAAGTATTCGTATGAATTAACGTGCACATGCTTCTTGAAAAAAAGGAAAAGATATGAGAAATATCGTGCTCCAGAATTTAGTACGAATAAAAAAAAAGTTAATGATAATAAAATTGTTTAAGCGATGACTAAACTGTAAATTCGGTCGGACGAAGTTTGAGTCATCGCGGTACGTCGATAATATTTTTCCTGCTCGATTGTAAAAAATATAAATATGCATAATATTAATTATTTTATTATCTTCGTGTTAATCATCTGTCGAAAAGTAATGCGCTATAATTTTAACTCTGATCTCTCTGATAAGGAGATACGAGATCGTCCCGTCGGGCTGGTTCACGAAGACTCTTAAGCAATTACCGCAGGTAAAATGGTCTGATTAATTTTATACTGGTAATAAGTGGCCGCGCAAGTGCGGGTGCGGTCAATGCTCTTACTATTTCATTATCATAATTGCACTATTCATTTAACGCTAGTAATCAGAACGTATTTAAGTGTGTTCATCGTTTTCATTTACGGTTCTCCTCAAACTCTAATCGGTCTCTTAACAATATTTTTTTTCACGAAAAGACTTAATTCCGTCAATGAACTCATTTGTAGATAGTGATATACGTCGGAACAATGCCAGCGCATAAAACGGTTTTAGAGATCATTTCTAGCGTGAAACGTCTTTTATTATCTCATCCGAATAATCCCCAGCAATATCGGAGGATATTTTGTTACAGTATTTATAACGCGTAACTGCGTAACCTTGATCGTAAAGTATTGCAAAATGTCTTTATGGAATGCAAGCGGGTACGAAACGTGTAGTTATCCTAGTAATTGCGAGTGTGAAGGAAAACAATCTTCACGGTGCGTTAGGAGGCTCATTGGTCCTGCGCTATGATGCATAATACAAATCTTTACATAACGTTAAATGATATATGAAATATTCATAAATGTTAATTGACAACTTGCGAATCGTACGCGGTATCCCTGAGATGCTGTGCGTAGCCCGTTCGGCAACGCCAATTAATCCTAAAAGTGCGTGGTGTCGAGTTCATGTTTACTCCCTAATTCACGCAGCATCCGGTATCATATATTTCCACCTTGGGAACTAATATTCGTGCAATTAAAAACTCGGCTGAACGTTTCGCACCGAAAAGGAAGACCGACACGCATGCCACAATCCTCGGAAAAATGCTCGGTTTATCGTCGCGTAATAACTCGGATTAATTAACGAATAAAAATATAAATTACGCCAGCGAATTTTCTCGTCCGTGCTATGTATACATACAAGTATGTATATCTCGGAGAAACTGGTATTAACCGGTTCAAACTCCTGGAAATCTGCCTTCTCGTTTCATTCCTTAACAAAATTGTCTGCCGCAGAAAAATTTATCATTGTCTCTTATAACAGAACTTTTTATAGGTTCCGGCCCGCGCGTATAGTCGGACGGACGGGGAAGGGAAAAAAGGACGAAATATGACGGATCCGACCTCGTTTTGACACCGTCAAACGCGATCGAAAGATCCGATGTATAGAAGCGGTTCTGGGCGAGGGCAAATGAAAGTCCAAGATAGGCACCGAATACACGTGCCATTCTTGTTCGAATCGGTGGGCACAGCGAAAGCGAGCTATTTCGCGAGGAACGCGCGTCGCTGTTTTTGTAGTCTGGTTCGTAGCACGGGACAGATTAGACTAGAATTAGATTATAGAATCTGCATTAAATCAGCTGAGGATTGCAACAATTATAAATTCACTGTGCAACGCACGTAACGATGAGTAAGTCCGTGTCTGTGGAAAGACGCTCGCGGCATAGATAAAATCGTTACGCGTTCAAGAAAAGAATGTAAAGGCAAATATCGAGTTGAACCGAGTGCGTAGTTATTGCAATAACACAATAATGAACACGACTGTCTCCGGGAATTTCTCTGGACGGCTGAAAATAGTTTTGATCAATTCTAATAACAGTGAGATGAAAAGTTCTAATTGACTACGCGAGTTTCTGCGCGAATAGTTTGAATATCTTCGCTCGTGCGTGTGGATTATCATAAATGCGAGATATGCGGCTATATTAAATCATTCGACCCTTCTCGTTAAGCAATAGTCGTGACGCGTAACAGGAATGATTATAAGTAAGAGTGCCAAGAATCATAATTACTGCGGAAGCGCGAAAGACGCGATTTAATTTGGTCCCTGATTTAACATCGTTCTTTTCGTCGTCCATCGAAAGGGGTAAATCGACCGCAGCGAAGTCCATTGGGAACTACATTCGAATTGTGTCAACAAAACGAAAACGATTCGCTATTTATGTGTTATCGTTGAAACGCAAAAATCGACTTACCCAATGGATTGGATATCTTGGTGATCGCTGAGACCGGTGAGAGGGAGACTGGTGGGCGTAACAATGATTATTGCCTCCGGGTAAACACGTCCGCGCGCGTGCTAATTTTTAAATTTGGAGATCGAGCACTTTTCGATTGAGGGTACGCGAAAAATCGGTGTTCCCGCAAGCGCGATCGTCGTACTGCCCGGTGCGCCGTGTTGTCGTGGAGTGCCGGGACTGCCGGGTGAGACCGCGCGACCCATGAGAATCGTGGGCCCTTCGCATCATGTGTGGATGTAACATATATGCGTCAGAGACCAAACATCTCTTTCCCTCCACATCGCAGTTTCTCTTTGCTCCGGCTTCGGCAGCTTATTCCTCTCTGTCTAACTCTTCTCTGTGCCCGCGCCGTTGTTCGCCCCCTTTCACCGAACTCTCCGTATACTCCCTCCACGTTGTGTTTCTCGTGTACCTTTTGCACATAAGCTGGTAGATCCTACAATGAACGTGCTCCGCGAGTATAAACGTACACGCGGTTTACGTAACGGCGTGTACTCCGGGTACACTGAATGACCATTTGCTACATGTGTTCGGTAGAATCGTTCAGTAACGAACACATGCGCGACACGATTAAATCACAATTGTTACGAAATATTTGATATTTTTTGCCGGCGATGTATTAAAATAGATGCTCGTATCGCGTAGAACGTACGCGAGTCTAGTGGATACTTTCTTTTTTAATATAACGCGAAACTTGATTCGATTTCGATCGCTACGAATTTTCCTTAATCACTTGTTTCCTCGTTACAGGATATAAATGATAACGAAATTATGTAATAAAAGTGAAACGAACTGTAGCGACGCAACATACATATCTACGCCAGTTCATGAACGATGATTTAATTAGAGTACAATTTAGAAAAATTAGTGTGAGAATTACTTGACCGCCAGGACCGACGATGTTTTGTATAATTGAATTGAGGTCAGTCACGTGATTCTCTTAATTATTCCGTCCCTCCTTTCTCGCACATTCGGCTAAATTTGTTTCACTTTTTTATCGAGCAAGTGTTCGCGCGAAGAAACACGCGTTCCTCTCCGCCAACGCAATCCCGTTTACATTTAAAACGTATGCGAGTCGTTTTATTTGCCATGAAAAATAAGACCGACATAAACGAACGTGAGTTATCAGATGCTCCGTTGTGAAGAAGCAGAACAAGATCTTTAGTCACAAATATTTATTTCAGAACAGGCAGTACATGTTTCGTTTATAAAAAATAAATGGCAGACATCTAACACTAAGTCATGGTAATTACATCTCGAAATACTGACAACGGTGTCGAACTAAAATAGAAAGCTGTTTTCGAAGACAATTGTACGCGAGATAGTTGTATTGGTGAATTTTGCTCAGTTTGAAAAAAAAAAATATATGGCGAAAGATATGTAGTAAACACAAAACCTGATACTTAATAATTAATAATGAAATCTCAATAGTTATGTAATTAAAAAACTTAATACTTAAAGCACACTTTCTCTTGACAAATCATTCTTGTTAAATATAACGAATGACTATTCTAAACATGTAATACTAAAGTATATATACCCTACTCATTAGCACGTTCGTGCAAGGCACATGAATCACATTGTTATGACAATTTCCCTTACTCAATGCATTCTTAACAGAAATGACTCTGCTACAGAACTATGATTTTAAGAAAAAAAATCAGAACTTTTACTTTAGTCGCTTAAATGAAATACCAGGCTGTCATGGTAAGTTCAGATTAATACTATTTAAACTGTAATTAAAAACTAAATGACTTTATAGACATATGTACAGTTTTTGGAATTACTATTTTGATTAACTTGCTTTCCCATATGAACTGTGTTACTATCTCAATAATTTAGAAAAACATTGACTATGCCCTTTTGTTTTGGTAACAGTTAATTTTAAATGTGAGCCTGTGTATTCTGAGTGTATCATTCTTAATTTTAGAAACCAGTCCAGTTGCGTTGTTCCTTCTTCTATGGATATTATAAATCTGGAGTATTATTTACAGGTGGCACCTTGGTGTTTAACAGATTTAGTTCTCTGGAGGAGGAGATGTTATTTTCCTTTTGAAAAGCAAAATATGTGGCTCTGAAAAATAACATTTATATTCTTAAATTCCAACCAAGTAATTATTTTTCAAATGCTATTAGAAGCAAAGTATACAAGAGAAGAATAAAAGATTTGATCCATACTGTCAGAATTCAATAAGTTCTCATACCTGGCTTATGAATCATGTAATGGACCCATCCCTGACTTTGTTGGACGCCCATGGCTCTCCATTCCTGTTCGGACATTAGATGAGTAGTTGGAACTGATTTAACCATTTCCTTTGGCAATACGACATGCCTGACAGAAAAATACAAATACATGTTTATTTATATATCATTATACTATTTTACATAACTATCAATACTCAGATACATATTATTTGATAATTTTTATTCATTTTTATAGATTGCTTGCAGAATAATTTGTAAGTTTCACATTACTTTCATCAATAAAAATATGTTTTTACAATGAAAAGATGCATATTTTTTTACTAACATTTACGTTCGTATGATTTTAATGTCCCGAATTCCGATTCGGCTAGTCATCTAAATAATGGACAGCCAAACAAAGCAAACAAAAGAATATGCCAGACGGCCATTTAAAAGTTACGGTACATCTGCGTCCAAAAAATTGAACAAAGAAGCTACCGAATTAGGCACGTGAAATGCGACCAAAAAAATTTTTCCGTATTAGAAAATTTTGTACAGAAGCAATTGAGAGAACGATTATACAGACACGTATGCTCAGGGAACGGTGCTTATACGTTAACTGTAATCGATTCAAAATGGCATAATTGCTCAAAATCGAAATCTAAGTAGGACACTACTGCTGTTCGTACCAACCTGTATTCGTATTTATCGTCGTAGTATTTGTCTGAATAATACATTTTATGTGACATCTTGATGGCCGTGAGATGATCACCTATTCCCGTGATAAGCCTCAGTTAAACACTATGAAAAATCGCACTGTGTTTTCGAAAACCTTACACCCGCGTGCGTATCACTGCTCACGAATTTGAAAGTGTTTGAAACTTTTAACGGATGTCCATGCAGCATAAAGAAAAGTAGAAGAAAGGGTACTCTCTAGTCATTGAATGTTCATTAAAAGGGAGATCATACGAAAGATTCGGGATAAGAATAAACATACTTCCATATAATCTTTTAGATCTTTATAAAATTGCAAACGTATTTAATATTTGTTGAGTAGAATTAATTTATTAAATGCAAGCGGAAATTTACACGTAGTAAGCCGGAATCAGCTGCGTGATGTTTAACAATGGCGTCGCTGCCAGTTGCTTTGGCGTTAAATCAGTTTTTGTGAGGTTAAATGTCAGAACAGTGTGGCAAAATACTTTTTATAAAGGAACGTGACAAGCGTATTTCCAACAGAAATGGAGAAATACTCTCATAGGAAAGACTATGAGAGGTCAAAGAGAGAAAGCAGAGATCGGCATAGATACAAAGATAGACATTCACGTAAGGATAGTGATAGTGACAATGATAGTCGTTCGAAAAGCTCGAAGTCGAGGCAAAGAGAAGTCAGAAGTTCTAGCCAGAAATATAAAAAGTCTGGACACAGAGATTTTTCCGAATCGCGTGAGTCTCGCAAGAAATCTTCAAAGCATAAAAATAAGAAGAGGTTAGTTTCATATCTGGTAAACATTGGTATGGCTGGGAACTAACTATTTCATATTTTATATCTGTATGTTTTATTTTAGGTCATCTTCATCATCTTCGTCAACTGCAAGTGATTCTAGTAGTTCACCTTCATCCAATACATCCTCAGATTCGACAAAACTTTTGGAGAAACTTCAAAAACAACGTCAGAAACAAGTAGAGGAGAGAAAACGTCAAAAGGAACTCATGAAAGCTACAGAAACACCAGAGGAAAAGAGATTACGTCGTTTGAAGAAGAAGGAAGCTAAAGAACGCAAAAGGAAAGAGAGAATGGGCTGGGATAATGATTATTTACATTATACAAATACAGATAATCCATTCGGCGATGGGAATTTATTATCTACATTCGTTTGGTCTAAGAAGCTTGAGAAGGAAGGTTTGCTTGATGTAAGTGGTGAGGAATTGGAAATTAGAAACAGGCACAAGCAAGAAGAAAACAAGAGGGAATTAGAAAAAGTTAAGAAAAGGAGACAAGAGAGAGAACTGGAAAGGCAGCAACGAGAAGAAGAAATGACCATGTTACAAAGAGGGAAAGAAGCAGCTCAGTTGGAACAATGGGCACGGCAGGAGGATCAGTTTCATTTGGAGCAAGCAAGATTGAGATCACGGATTAGGATACAAGATGGTCGTGCAAAACCAATTGATCTTCTTGCCAAATACATCAGTGCTGAGGAAGAAGTCGATGCCGTAGAAATGCATGAACCATACACTTATTTGCGCGGATTACATGTAAAGGATTTAGAAGATCTCATAGAAGATATCAAAGTATATAAGGAATTAGAACGTGGCAAAAATTTGGATTACTGGAACGATATTACGGTCATTGTTGAAGATGAGCTTCATAAGTTGAGAAAATTAGAAAGATCAGAGTACGAAGTTGGTTAGTATATTTTTATCATAAGATGAACAATAAATTATTATTTATTTCCATTATTTATTGACATTCATATTCTTGCAGCTGTCGGTAGAAGAGAGGGAATACACGAGTCAGTTGCTAAGGACGTAACCGCTATCTTCAAAGGAAAGACAGCTGCACAATTAGAAGCATTGCAACTGCAGATTGAAGCAAAAATTACGGGGAAGCCTGAAGGTGTCGACATAGGATATTGGGAAAGTCTTTTATCTCAACTGAAAGGTGAGTATTTAAACTTCTCACAATTTATGTAACGTCACTCAATGCCCTTATTTCTACTAGCCAATTATTCTCCTCAGCGCACATGGCGAGGGCACGGCTAAGAGATCGACATCAAGAGAATTTGCGTAAAAAACTGGAAGTTTTAATCGCAGAACAAGGAGTTGCTAGAACAGAGAATGAAACCGAGAATTCGCAAGCGACTGAACAGTCTGAGAAACAAGAGGAACCAGCTGTCAGCACGGCTACAGAAAAAAGTGGAGAGAGTCAATCAGAGTATGTATCCGATCGATCGCATATGAATACGCGTTTAAAATATCCAAGTATACATAACGATGTATACGTTCACAGTGATGACGAAGATGCAGTCACTGCGGCTGATGATCTTCTGTCAGAATCTTTCTGTGAATATGAATCGGGTGGTTACTCTCCAAAATATATACCTTATTCTCAACTTGAGCCGGGAACTTTAGTAACTTTGGAAGAAGATGATAATCAGCGATTAGAATACGCGAGAAATCAAGTGCTTAGCACAGGTCGAAAGATTCAAAATGTTATGACCGCGGAGGAGCAAGCGATGCACAGAGAAGCGTGTAAAAACATGAGCTCGGACGAGGCACAGTTCAGTGTCGAGTCATCTTTGGAAGCTCAGATTTACTTGTGGTCTGATAAGTACAGGCCTAGAAAGCCGAGATATTTCAATCGAGTTCATACCGGTTTCGAATGGAACAAATACAATCAGACCCATTACGACATGGATAATCCGCCACCGAAAATCGTTCAAGGCTACAAGTTTAATATATTCTATCCGGATCTAATCGACAAGAACACGACTCCTGAATACTTCTTGGTAAGCGAATATTTTACCAGTCGCCCAGTTCGATTTTATTTCACGATCTCAGGATTTTTTTATTAACGAGTATTATACATTTTCAGACACCCTGCGCAGACAATAAGGACTTTGCTATTTTACGATTTCACGCCGGTCCGCCGTACGAAGACATCGCCTTCAAAATCGTCAATCGAGAATGGGAATATTCGTATAAACGTGGGTTCAGATGTCAATTTCACAATAACATTTTCCAGCTGTGGTTTCACTTCAAGCGTTATCGATACCGTCGATAATGTATTGGTATTGTGTATCTTACATACTGCTATTGTAAATACGTAACGTTTACTTTTTGTACTGATTTTATTAGTCAGTAATTTAATGAAGTCTTCGTGCAAATGAAATTGCACAATTCTCTGTGCAAACATGTAAAAGTACCTAGATACCTCTTATGCGAAACGTACCCGCATGTTTTAAAATAAAAGATTATGAAAAAATAGAATAATATGAAACTGCTCACGCTTTCCCTTCACTATCTATAGCTGTAAAATATGCATTGTCAACATATTAAAAGAGGAGCGCGCGTTCATGTTCATAAATTGTGCGTAATTGTCTCTGACGCATGATACATTCTCACGTTCCGCGCGATTACGGGAACGTAGTACACAAACGAATCGAGGTGCTTAACAGTTGGATCGATTTTTCGTAGCCACCTGTATTCTCACACAGTCGACCACAATGAGAAAGGCTGAATGCTATATGTAGCCAATGGCAAGGTAAACCGAAGCTCAGTACACCGGCTGTTCCCCTGACAAAGGGCTACGCGCGCTTCGAATCGCGTTTCTTCCATAAAAGTCGCGCACAACTCGAAATCGATATAATGAAGTTTGTTTATTCGGAAGAACAAGAAAAAAATTGTTTCAACTGTTAACGTCCTCTACAAATCAATCAATATAAAACATTTTTGCGTCACTTTAAAAAGGACTTGTATTTTCGACCATAACTGTAGTGCAATAAACAAAACGCTAATGCACGTCGTGTTTTCGAAATTCGATCATTTTATTGCGTCAAAAATCTTCAATAATTACTACGTTCACGTATTTAAATAGTTATCGCGACCTTTCGTCGATCACCTTTGAATTTGTTCGAGAAGTCAGTGCGCTGTGATTGCATTCAAAACGGTGCGACTAATGTAATTAATATAATTAATATCATAAACATAATTTGAATTGTAATTAAATTTCCCTTTTACGGAGATCAAAAGAAATGACACGATGATTTGAGTGATATCACGAATATTCTGTTGAAAGCTAAATTCAGTGATCTGACGACGAGAGAGGGAGGGAGAGAGCGATAGAAAAGTTGAAAGGAAATTAATTTACAACAGAAGAGATAACCGTAAATGTCAGAATCGGAAATTGCTGTCAGTAATTGATTAAAAGAATGATGAAATTCAAAAGTTTCTCACTTTAGTCGATAACGTCTTGTACGTCTATCCATTTCGAAGCGCGGCTTGGTGCGAATAATTTATTATGAAATTCCCAATGCCGACTCACTTTTGAAATTATAGTCGTTGTTTTATGCCAGTGATATCGGGAGGCATAAAATAATTATTGTTCATGCTAATTATATTGCACCCTAAATTTGAAGTGATACATCGTTGTAATCGTGTTGTTTGCGTCTTCTAACATCATCATGAAATGGAAGAAGAGCCCTACGGGGTTTTTATCCGAGAAAACTTTCTTAGTAATCAAGGACGATATGGACATTGTCGAAAGTAAGTAAACCTTACAATTTATTATTATTTTTTTTTTAATGTTATCACCTCGAAGAATCAACGTGAATTAGCTTGGAAAAAATGAATCTGTTAATTAACATAAAAAATAGCTATTACACGTTAAACTAGAATGCTTAATGAATTTTTTACTCTCCCTTGCATGCAAATACAGCTATAAAACATGGAAACATGTAAATGTGATACTGGCGTCAAAAGAAAAGAGTACTTAAACTCTCACATTCTGTTTTTTTTTTATTACAAATTGTATATCATGTACCGTAGTTATATGTAGACAAATAATAACCGACCCATTCACTGCCATTTTTTCGTACACGTAAAGTAAGGAAGGACCGTCATCGATCCACTTCCAAACAGCTCATTAGTTACTTTCTTCCCTATTGCATACCAAATTGACAATACAGTATGCACTTACATAGTAGTAAAAAAAATTACGACCAGACTTTATTAAAAGAATTTCTCAAAAGATTTTAATATACAGTTTAATAAAGAAAATATGTATATCAATAAAAATCTTTTTCATTCATAACACTTTTCTCTATGAAAGATTGTCTAACACAGCTATGTGTGTGAATAATTTAGAAAGCCGTCCTGCGAACTTAGGAAAAGAAAAGCAACGTAAATCGAAGACGCCGGATACGTGCACTTGGCCGCCGAAGATGAAGCGCGGGGGTGGTCCCTACAAGGAGCCGGAGAGGCCGAAGACGGCGAACCTCGAGAAGCCGACAGTACTGGACCCGGATCTCGTCGACAAATTGGACATGTCTCTTCTGAGTAAAGAATTGCTGGTCGACTCAATAACGCGGTATCGCCTTTCGAAGGCAATGAGTGGGGGTACGTCGTCGATCCCTACGTCGTCAAGGTACCGGCCGAATGCGGAACATCAACGACAACAGCAACAACAACGTAGCCCGACATCGAACGGCGAAGCTACGACGTGGTGCAACGGTCCCTTCCCGATATCCCATAAACGACGTAGCTTCGAACAAATCCTCGACTCGAAGATCCTCGACCCGCGGTTCGGTCACGTCGACGTGTCCGTTCTGTCGCCGAGGATGCAGAAGCATGCGCGCATCGGCGGCCAAGATGCGGCCACCGCGAGGAAGAGCTTGGACAACAGGAAACTCGACGACAATAACAATAGGTTTGTGATTTCGAATTCAGAAACGTAGACGAAACTAATACGAACAATTACGTGTGAATTAGAAACGGGACGAGCAAGGTGCTCTCTCTGTCGACGCTGAGGAAGAAGAACTCGCGGCCCACTATACAAAGCGACCTGGAGGTGTTCACGTCGACCTCGAAAAGTGCTCCGGAACCGTGCAAAAGTTGCGGTAAACCGGATCAACCGGAACGGTTGCACAGCCACCCGAAGAGCAGCCAGCCCAGGGCGAAGGACAGCCCTACGAAGACGAAGAGCACGATACCGAAGACCGTTCAGAAGCCCGTCGCCCTGAACTTTCGCAGCGACAAGAACAAGAACAAAGTGGACGACGCGGAGTCCAAGTCGGACCTGGGTCCTCCGGAAATGCCGAGTCCACCCGTCAGGCCTTCCTCGGCGCCTATTAAAAAAGGACCAAGGACCATCATTTGTTACATATGCGGCCGTGAATTCGGCACCGCCAGCTTTCCCATTCACGAGCCCCGATGTATGCAAGTAAGCGAACGATTATTACGTCACCGCTTTATTCACGTCTTTCAGTAGGTAATCTAATTCCATCTTTGAAACATATTGCATTCGATTGCGAGAGCCCCCGCAACTCGATCGCGGTGGACAGATCTAATTTCGCATTGAACTTGAACTCGGTTAATTATTCATACGACGCGATGCCACAATGCATGAATATTATTGAATATCTTTGAAAGAACGTAATACGTCAAGGCCCTTTACGAGATCGATATACGTCTATATGCATACGCGCATATCCATATCTACGTTACATCTACGATAAAATTGTTGCTAAAGCATTCGTACGTGCACGCGGGAACTGATACCTGACACTCGCTCACAGCTACCGACACGAAACGATCAACGCCGTAACGTAATTTGCACGTGAGCCGCATTTTCTATAGATTTAGTTCGATGCGAGTATATGCCCACGACCTCAACCGAGTATCCGCGTCTGCGAGCTATCCGCGCGATGGGGCATTAATTACGCTCTGTAGATCGATCGTGCTCGTTACGCTGTTTCACCGTGAACTGCTCTGGAATTCACGCTCGCCAGAGATTATACCTAGTTATTTATCGTACACGAGCGAGCGAACCCGCTAATTGGCAAACGAAAACGTAAAATCCGCGATGACGTACAAAACGTATAGGTGATATGACGTACCCGGCACATAAGTATAATATGACATAACAATGTATGGCAGAAGTGGGAGCGGGAGAACAATTCTTTGCCCCCGAACCAAAGACGTCCGACACCTCAGAGGCCCCGCGTATCCATCGATCATTCAGACTGGAATACCGCAGCATGGGAAGAAAGCCAGGTATGGTTCCCTTAAATATGCAAATCGCCTTTTATAGTCCTCATCAAACGTAGTGCTCTCAAAGGCCTTTCTATCTTCAAACATGTATTATTTATTCGACGTAAGAGATCGGGGATACATTCGAATCGTCACGCATTTTTTATTCTACAGAGATAGACGTATCTTAATTAGGAGTAGAATGAGTCATTCTGCTCTAACTGGCTTTATTGCGCAAGCAGTTACGTAATGTGCTCATTAAAAGTTGTAAGCAAATTCGATGCTGACACATAACGAGCTCGAATTTTGTTTCATTTTGCTTATCCGATGAAAATTGAGAACGCGTCGCCCGCATATTAATGCGTAGAAAATTGTAAATTCCTATTTAATTCCGTAGTATGCTAATGTCCCTCTGCAGCACGTTAATGCTCTACGCTGACGAGATCGATCATAATAATGCGTAATAATGGAGTGACTCGTTTAAAGCTCGCCCTTACACCACGCGAATGCTCGTTGCCGCTGCATTCAACGGAATCCGTGTGCAACGGTCCCCGGTTTGTACACCGGGAGCACGTCACGCACCGTAATGCTCCAGCCCTATCGTGTTCAAGGTGCTGCCCTACATTTATCACACAGACCTCCCGGTTTAAAGACCAACGGCATGTGTTTGATCTAAAAACTAGCAACCGCATTGCGACTCGTTAAGCTTGAGATTCGAGAGGCGTTCTCCTTCTCGAACGGTTAAACCACCCACTAGCCGCGGTTTTTGTCTAGAGAAGTAGGTATTTCTCCAACGAAAATTCTGTTCTTAGGCACAATTGATCCCTTGCCTGAAATGCAGAAGAACGTTTATGCCGGAACGACTGCTGGTGCACCAGAGAAATTGCAATGCTCCTGTCAAGGTGAAAATACAATCGCAACTTATCTGACGTTAGAACGACGACCGGGTGTTTATTTATTTTACTGCTCCGACGTGTAGAACGCGGAGCCGGATAAGATAGCGGAACGACCGGTTCCGGTGAAATCTGCTAGCACGCCACGGGTAGGACCGCCGATGATAGTTTGCCAGAGCTGCGGCAAAAGTTTCGGCTCGAAGAGTATAAAGATACACGAGCCGCAGTGCATCAAACGGATGCAAGCAGAATTGGCGAAGCAAGCGTCGGTGCACCCGCGGAAGAGGGACGCGCACGTTCACCATCCGAAGCCGGAAGCAGCTCAAGCCACGATCGTACAGGAAAACTTGAGCAGCCCAACAGGGGTGAGTCGTGCTGGAAGGCACGCTTATGTCCTTCAATTCGTCTGACCCGTGCTCGAATCAAACCGTCCGTGTGAAAACCGTGTACGTCCTCAAGAGAATCCATTGTACAAGTGAAATTTTTTGTACCGACCCTTTGACACCGATCGCTACGAATAAAAATGTGTATTCACGCCCGAGTGTTGGTTGATCGATTCGTTCGAGTTTTTTAGTTTTATTTGGAGAAAATTGATTTCAGGAGAGCGCGCAGAAGAAGACGGTCACGTGCCACATATGTGGCAGAGATTTCGGGTCGAGCAGCATTGCCATTCACAAGCCGCAATGCTTGAAAAAATTTCAAGCGGAGAAGGAAAAGGTTCCGCCAAGTCAAAGAAGGAAAGACTCGCAGGAGCCGGAAATTACGTTCACCCGTGAGTCTATTTTCTTCTGCATGCTTTTACTTATGTCCCTGTGAAACGGTGGCACTTTTCTTCGATAATACTGGGTGCACACAATTTCAATGGAATGGCTTACCTAATTGATTTCGCGAGTTGAACAACCTCGACGATCGATTTTCTCAAACATTTTTGTCCCGAGCCGGAGCGCACGATTCCTATCGTTTACATAATCGTTATTATTAGTCTCGAGTAGTCTGTGAGATCATTGTGCGAGTAAGTTAAATATCGTTCGCGTGGCACCGCGTTCAACCAATGAACTTAAGGTCAGCGTGATTATATCGATCATACCGAGTTGCACACGCTTGCGGACCGGAAGTCGCAAAACCGAGCTTTATCAACCGTCGCGAGTAATCCTTAGCACACTGGACAAGGTGAAGGCTTGAGATGCAGGTGATAATTATAAACTTACGCTTTTTTTAAATACACACACGCGAGCCGTAAAAGTTCAACGACTCGCTGAATAATGTTTTTCAACACGAGGGATCTTCTCGTTTCGCTGATTAAGATTCCGAGTGTTTCATCACGATAATTTGTACACAGGTGACAAGGAGAGCGGAGATATGGTAATGGATATTAATGCGATGGCCGAAGCCAGTTGGAAATGGCATTTGAATCAATTGGTACCGTGCAAACACTGCGGGAGGACGTTCAATCCTGACCGCGTGAGCGTTCACGAACGGAGTTGCAAAGGAACCCGTTGAATTCCGTGTAACAGAAAACAATTAGAAGTCTTATACTTAAGATAACATCGTTTCAATAAAAAGTGTATCCGTGTTCTATTAAAGCATGATGATTGGAATATTTTATTAAGTGATAATGTTGTATAACGTAAGCGATCTTCTAATTGTTTTCATCTGTACATACAATGTTTCCCAACGTTCGAAGATAACAATGATTTAGTACATCGTGAAGAAAGTAATTAGACAGCTAGGCTGTATTATTATGTATACTGCTTCTTACGTGGTGTGCACAAATTTTGTACTCAATAAAAATCACAAAACGAAGAGAACTAAAAATAATACTGATAGTTCTATTTATCGTTTATAAAAGTACGGATATAAACGTATAATTTATACCAATGTGAGCGTTTCTAAGAGTAACCGTTTTATAAAAGGATGCACGTTCGTTTTACGTAGATACACATATAACTATATTTTCATTCTTGTAACAATTACAAATTAAGATGCGACCGCGTATTATAATTTAATTCAGTTGTCTTTAGTTTAATTATTTGTAAGGAAATAAATCTAATTAAAATGAGTATGTGTTTTGGAAATTACACGCGTTAGAGTTAGAATGATTCTCAAAAATCAAACGTCGTCGCGTGCCCGCGTCGGCGCTGCACGCGCTGATTTTCCTACTATTATTTTATACCTGAATCTGAAATATATTCCCTCTGTCCTCCTACGAGTATAAATAACTATTATTTTCTCTGTTTGTTAAAAAAAAATCTACGGACCGTATATTCACCTCTAATCATTGTAATATATGTTGTATACGGATATTATGAAGAAGAAAATTTCTAAGTCGGAAATGCACACTTACAGTACCTCTCATATCCAATAATTTGTATTTGCCCGTGCCTTACTGTTCTTATTCTTGGTCTTGCATCCTCTTTATTAATCTGAATTCTTCTAGTTTTTTCATTATAAAAACACTTCTTTTATATACATAAGAACGAATGCAATTTGTTGAAATCGGAACTACC
>SMSR01015593.1:165446-202392 GCA_019453355.1 Ceratina japonica | reverse complement strand
TAAGCGATCTTCTAATTGTTTTCATCTGTACATACAATGTTTCCCAACGTTCGAAGATAACAATGATTTAGTACATCGTGAAGAAAGTAATTAGACAGCTAGGCTGTATTATTATGTATACTGCTTCTTACGTGGTGTGCACAAATTTTGTACTCAATAAAAATCACAAAACGAAGAGAACTAAAAATAATACTGATAGTTCTATTTATCGTTTATAAAAGTACGGATATAAACGTATAATTTATACCAATGTGAGCGTTTCTAAGAGTAACCGTTTTATAAAAGGATGCACGTTCGTTTTACGTAGATACACATATAACTATATTTTCATTCTTGTAACAATTACAAATTAAGATGCGACCGCGTATTATAATTTAATTCAGTTGTCTTTAGTTTAATTATTTGTAAGGAAATAAATCTAATTAAAATGAGTATGTGTTTTGGAAATTACACGCGTTAGAGTTAGAATGATTCTCAAAAATCAAACGTCGTCGCGTGCCCGCGTCGGCGCTGCACGCGCTGATTTTCCTACTATTATTTTATACCTGAATCTGAAATATATTCCCTCTGTCCTCCTACGAGTATAAATAACTATTATTTTCTCTGTTTGTTAAAAAAAAATCTACGGACCGTATATTCACCTCTAATCATTGTAATATATGTTGTATACGGATATTATGAAGAAGAAAATTTCTAAGTCGGAAATGCACACTTACAGTACCTCTCATATCCAATAATTTGTATTTGCCCGTGCCTTACTGTTCTTATTCTTGGTCTTGCATCCTCTTTATTAATCTGAATTCTTCTAGTTTTTTCATTATAAAAACACTTCTTTTATATACATAAGAACGAATGCAATTTGTTGAAATCGGAACTACCGAGGTGTCAGCACTAATCAGAATGACTTTTGTAATATTCACCACTACAAGCACGATGGATCGGTGAGATCTGCGTGCGCCGATTTAGCCACGCGGTAGGGATTACGAAGTTCCGATTGGTTTCGTTCACAACACGACATCCACGAGGACAACGAGCGCCGTCTACCCAGAGCATACGAAACGTTCGTCCCTTTCACGAAACTCCTGTTCTTTCTCAGGGAGTCCGCCATTGTTGGTGCACGTATATTACTGACCAGGCCAACGGAAATCGGACAACATCCAAAATGGTACGTATGATCCGTCGTAAACTATCGCGAACGTAAAATTCTGTACGACGTGTGGAGTGCAGAGGTATGAATATTTTTGAAGACCGAGTGTCATCTGGCTTCGGAAAAATTGAAAACTGGCGGATTACTTGAGATTGCGCAACTCCCTTCGAAGAGAAATTTCGTGGCTCGCGATGGATATGCCGGGGCAAAAGATCGCCGAAGGCTCCACCGATAATACCGCCGAAAGATTCCCGAAAATTTTCTATCGCAAGGGTTCGATGTTTGCCTTTGCACGAAGCTCCTCGAGTATGTTCCGCCTCTCGTCGTCGGAGAGGCAACGTGTCGTGCAGCTTCGTAAGAGCCTTCAAATACGAATCGGCATGCTCTCGGAAGCATCGTGTGAATCCTCAAGAAATGATCTCGACGTTTTCTGGTGAATTGGATATCACGCGAAAACGATTCTCGGTCGAAAGATATGAAATAAAGAGAGAACGCGTCGGACACCATCCATGGTATATAGAGTACGAGGAGGAGGTCGTGACACTCTCTAGGGTCATGAATTTCTCTGCCACGAATGTCGCGTGCGAGTAAAATTAACCATGCAGTGATATATCTTATTTTTTCGTAAATAATCACGTATAAATGTTGATCATATTTGACGAGATTTGTGAAGCTTTGATTTCAATATGGTCAGTATAAAGGTCATTTTCCCTTTCTGTAAAATGAAATTACTTTCTCAGCTGAATTTCATTTGATATTTTAACAATGATAAGTTATTGAAAAGCTTAGTTTTACAGCGTTAACAATTAATTATTTCCAGATGAAGTAGTGTTCAAACATTTCGATCAATGTTTTTTTTATACCGAGTATTGACAATATTTTTGTTGTTACAGGTGAACTTCACGGTAGACGAGATACGTGCCATGATGGACAAAAAGAAAAATATTAGAAACATGTCCGTCATCGCTCACGTTGATCACGGAAAGTCAACTCTGACTGACTCCCTTGTGTCTAAGGCCGGTATTATTGCCGGTGCTAAAGCCGGTGAGACAAGATTTACTGATACCCGCAAAGATGAACAGGAACGTTGTATTACTATTAAATCTACGTAAGTTCATTTTCTGATACTAGTAGTAATCTAACCTAGTAATTGTTAAGTTTCAAATGGCTCCTTACGAATTATGTACTTTATATTCCTTACAGTGCTATTTCTATGTTCTTTGAACTTGATGAGAAAGATTTAGTTTTTATTACAAATCCTGATCAGCGTGACAAGGACGAGAAGGGTTTCTTGATCAATCTTATTGACTCACCCGGCCACGTTGATTTCTCCAGTGAAGTAACTGCTGCCCTTCGTGTGACTGACGGAGCACTCGTCGTCGTCGATTGTGTATCTGGTACGTATTTCAAGGGAGATATTCGAAATGGTTTCAAATACCTTCCAGCACAAACCGTGTTACTTTGTAGTGTATCATCTGGTTTAACTGGCTGGTACACATGGACAATGTTAACTGTGCACTAATGGAAGGAGATTAAAAGTATGGCAGCTGTGTTTAAACGCTGCTAGTGGACCTCTATCCTTATGTCCGAGACTAACATGCTACGACACAGTTGCCACACTTTTACGATGTTCATTCGTATAACTTCTTTTTAATTTCCCGAAACTATAATTTCTCCTAAATCCTGATAGGTGTGTGCGTACAAACTGAAACTGTACTTCGTCAAGCTATTGCTGAACGTATAAAGCCAGTACTGTTCATGAACAAGATGGATAGAGCACTTTTGGAACTTCAACTCGATAGTGAAGATCTTTACCAAACTTTCCAACGTATTGTTGAAAACGTGAACGTTATCATTGCTACGTATTCGGACGATGATGGTCCCATGGGTGAAGTTAGAGTAAGTGTATAATCTTTTATATGTTCATGTATATAAACGTATTTCGATTTTGATATTAAATTTCATGTTTATTGCAAACAGGTAGATCCTAGCAAAGGATCCGTCGGCTTCGGCTCAGGCCTTCACGGTTGGGCATTCACTCTGAAACAATTCTCTGAGATGTATGCCGAGAAATTCAAGATCGATGTCGTCAAGCTAATGAACAGATTGTGGGGAGAATCGTTCTTCAATCCTAAAACCAAGAAGTGGAGCAAGCAAAAGGAAGTGGAAAACAAGCGATCTTTTTGCATGTACGTCCTAGATCCAATTTATAAGGTACGTTTATAATCAATTACATTAATTTTGTATTAATCAAATTATTTACCGACTTAAACTAATGTGCACGAAATCAACAGGTATTTGACAGCATCATGAATTACAAGAAAGATGAAGCAGATACGCTGTTGCAAAAATTAGGAATTGTTTTGAAACCCGAAGATAAAGATAAGGATGGCAAGGCTCTTCTGAAGGTAAATATCTTCTCTGTCAATGTGCCATAATTTGAATTCAATGAATGCTTATGATGATTGTTGACTTATTAATTTCTGACACCTCTTCTGAAATTTTTTGATTGATAGTATCAACTATATCTGATAATATGCAAATTTTAAATACTTGATTATTTGCCAATACACGATGCTTTAGTAATACCTCCTTGTGCTTTAGGTTGTTATGAGAACCTGGTTGCCAGCTGGAGAAGCTTTACTTCAGATGATTGCCATTCATTTACCATCTCCCGTGACCGCTCAGAAATACCGTATGGAAATGTTGTACGAAGGCCCACTCGATGACGAAGCTGCAATTGGTATCAAGGTAAATATACACAAGTCTTGACACGAAAGGAATGTTGCAATTCATTATAGATGATGAGTACAACACAGACCTGTACTGAAGCACGTATGACAGATGTAGAAGTTAGCTGATCAATCTATATTTGAATTTTTATATAATTAAACTATTGAATATATTTTCAATTTAAAACGTTTTTTATAGAATTGTGATCCGAATGGACCTCTTATGATGTACGTTTCGAAAATGGTACCGACCTCTGACAAGGGTCGTTTCTATGCTTTCGGTCGAGTGTTCTCTGGTAAAGTGAGCACTGGAATGAAAGCACGTATCATGGGGCCTAACTTCCAACCGGGCAAAAAAGAAGATCTTTATGAAAAAGCTATTCAGCGTACAATTCTTATGATGGGTCGTTACGTCGAAGCTATTGAAGATGTGCCTTCTGGTTAGTAGAAAATATTCTCAGCTAATTCGTCTGCATTTCATTACAGAATACAATGATGATTGTTCACACAGACCTGTTCTGACAGTTAATCTCTGAAAGACAATAGAACGGCCAACTGACTATTATTTAAACTCAATGATATTAAACGATTGCATTGTACGTAGACATGTTTTAACAGATTATTTTCTTATTTAATAGGTAATATTTGTGGACTTGTTGGTGTTGACCAATTCTTAGTGAAAACTGGAACTATTACAACATACAAAGATGCACACAACATGAAAGTCATGAAGTTCTCAGTATCTCCTGTTGTGCGTGTCGCTGTAGAACCTAAAAACCCAGCAGATTTGCCCAAGTTGGTCGAAGGTATGTTTGTTTGCTAATATATATATTTCATAACTTATTGCAATACATTACTCAATATGATGAAACACATTACATTTAGAGCATTGGGTTATGATCAACCATGATTTTGTTTAGAATCTGACAATGATCATTATTTAAAAAATCCCTTGATAGGAGTCTTAACAATTTTTTACGAAATAATTTGTCTTTTGATTTAGGTCTCAAACGTTTAGCGAAGTCAGATCCTATGGTACAATGTATCATTGAAGAATCAGGAGAACATATTATTGCCGGTGCTGGAGAACTTCATCTTGAAATTTGTTTGAAGGACTTGGAGGAGGATCACGCTTGCATACCCATTAAAAAATCGGACCCTGTTGTCTCTTACAGAGAAACCATTTCGGAACAATCGAATCAAATGTGTCTTTCGAAATCACCCAACAAGCATAATCGTTTGTTCATGATGGCGTGTCCCATGCCCGACGGTCTTGCTGAAGATATCGATAGCGTACGTTTCAATTACATAAACTCTACTTATTTTCTTTTCTTTTTCATACGTTAACTTTTTCTCTGTTACCTTTGTAGGGTGAAGTAAATCCGAGGGACGACTTCAAAGTACGTGCTCGTTATTTGAACGAGAAATACGATTATGATGTGACCGAGGCTAGGAAGATCTGGTGCTTTGGACCTGACGGAACTGGACCCAACATTCTCGTCGATTGTACGAAGGGAGTACAATATCTTAATGAAATTAAGGATTCCGTTGTGGCTGGATTCCAATGGGCGACGAAAGAGGTACGATTCCTTTTTCTTTTGAGAAAAGGAGAAACTTGAAACAAATTATATTCTTACAATTATTTATTTTATATAGGGTGTTCTATCGGAAGAGAACTTGAGAGGTGTTCGCTTCAACATTCATGACGTAACGTTACACGCTGACGCTATTCACAGAGGTGGTGGACAAATTATTCCTACCACTAGACGTTGCCTTTATGCTTGTCTCCTCACTGCCTCTCCTCGACTTATGGAACCAGTTTACTTGTGCGAAATTCAGGTAAATTGATCTGTCAGACTATTGTAAATAGTTTGTTAGTGTATCAGTATATCTCTGCTTATTAGTGGAATGCTTATAACGAAATCGTTTATTGTAGTGCCCCGAGACGGCTGTCGGTGGTATCTATGGTGTGCTCAACCGAAGAAGAGGTCACGTATTCGAAGAACAGCAAATTGCCGGTACACCCATGTTCGTAGTCAAAGCATATCTTCCCGTAAACGAGTCCTTTGGCTTTACTGCCGATTTGCGTTCCAACACCGGTGGACAAGCTTTCCCACAGTGCGTGTTCGACCACTGGCAGATCCTGCCCGGTGACCCAATGGAACCCAACACCAGACCTTACCAAGTCGTACAGGTAATTCATTTTCTCTCCGAGACCTACATACATCACCCACGATCATAACTGATGGTAATGAATAAACATGAATACATTGTCATTTTTAATCTCGTGGGAAAGTAATTGTTTTTTGTTTTGGTATTCCAGTAACTTGTTCTGGTCTACCTGAATAGGGAAACATACATACTAAGTAAAATATCTATATTATTTGAGCANTATCTATGGTGTGCTCAACCGAAGAAGAGGTCACGTATTCGAAGAACAGCAAATTGCCGGTACACCCATGTTCGTAGTCAAAGCATATCTTCCCGTAAACGAGTCCTTTGGCTTTACTGCCGATTTGCGTTCCAACACCGGTGGACAAGCTTTCCCACAGTGCGTGTTCGACCACTGGCAGATCCTGCCCGGTGACCCAATGGAACCCAACACCAGACCTTACCAAGTCGTACAGGTAATTCATTTTCTCTCCGAGACCTACATACATCACCCACGATCATAACTGATGGTAATGGATAAACATGAATACATTGTCATTTTTAATCTCGTGGGAAAGTAATTGTTTTTTGTTTTGGTATTCCAGTAATTTTTGTTCTGGTCTACCTGAATAGGGAAACATACATACTAAGTAAAATATCTATATTATTTGAGCGAATAATTGTAACTGTTTTTTTTCTCACAGGATACGCGTAAGAGGAAGGGATTGAAGGAAGGTCTCCCAGATTTGAACGCATACCTCGACAAATTGTAACCTTAGATTCGCGCACCATATTTAAATATCTATTTAAATATTGTAATTCAATTAATATCGCTCGAACCGCATACATCTTACATCGGTTTATTATCAACTTTGTTTTTGCGCAAAGAATCGTAAAGAAACGACATTATAAATATGAGGAAAAAAGATAATAAAATTACAACACAAAATATGTAATATTAGCGCAAGTGGAAATATTTTATACATTTATTTGGGTCGGATGTGTCACGTTACAAGATCCAGTGGCTTTATGTTTTTACTGTATCTTAGCATCAGAGACAGACAGACAGACAGACAGACAGACTCGACTGTTATTTTTATTATGGCGATACCGTTGTTCAATTTCGTAAAGAACATACGAAACGGAAATAACTTTTTTTACATTGCTTTTTTACGATTAGTCTGGTTACCCTTCTGTTGGTGTTCCGAGAGAATTGGACGAATTGCGACGTTACTAATAATGGAAAATCTACACAACAGCAATGTACTCATATTGAACGAATGCATTACGAAATTAAACAAAAAAATTCTGAAACGATGTATCTTTTTATTACCTTTGTCGACGACACTTACTTCTGTCAAAATTTAATGGACTTTAAAAGAATTTTGGGCGAAGTGCATGCAAATGATGAATCAATTTATTCCAATAACAGAATACTCTACTCTTCGTTAATATGTTTAATATTAATCATTTGTATGTGAGCAAGTAATCACATGAATGCATTACGAGATTAAACAAGAAAATTGTGAAATGACGTATCTTTTTATTACCTTTGTTAACGATACTCGTGTCGGTCGTATCGAAATTTAATTGAGCCAAGAATTTGTGCAAAGTGCATGCAATTTACGAATCAGTTTATTCCAATAACGAAATACTCTTCTCCTCGTCAATACGCTTAATATTAATCATCGGTACGTGAGCAAGTAATCACATTTAGCGTATGTACCAAACCTATTTTTTTTAATATATTTTGCCTTCATTCAATTGATTTTTTGTACATATTGCCACATACAATTAATATAAATTTCCTTAATTTATAAATACTAATTTAATACGGATCAATCACACTGATCGAAATTGAAACTTTCTCAATTCAGTCATGTGACGCGGTAAGGAAGGGACGNACTTCTGTCAAAATTTAATGGACTTTAAAAGAATTTTGGGCGAAGTGCATACAAATGATGAATCAATTTATTCCAATAACAAAATACTCTACTCTTCGTTAATATGATTAATATTAATCATTTGTATGTGAGCAAGTAATCACATGAATGCATTACGAGATTAAACAAGAAAATTGTGAAATGACGTATCTTTTTATTACCTTTCTTAACGATACTCGTGTCGGTCGTATCGAAATTTAATTGAGTCAAGAATTTATGCAAAGTGCATGCAAATTACGAATCAGTTTATTCCAATAACGAAATACTCTTCTCCTCGTCAATACGCTTAATATTAATCATCGGTACGTGAGCAAGTAATCACATTTAGCGTATGTACCAAACCTATTTTTTTAAATATATTTTGCCTTCATTCAATTGATTTTTTGTACATATTGCCACATACAATTAATATAAATTTCCTTAATTTATAAATACTAATTTAATACGGATCAATCACATTGATTGAAATTGAAACTTTCTCAATTCAGTCATGTGACGCGGTAAGGAAGGGACGTGTTAAGAGAATAAGAGCCTAAAAAATAGATCCTGATAATTGGTTTAAATATATCATAAATTAATATAGCCGTATTTACAAAAACGCATTTCATTAAAACTTTGCGCCGTCTTATGTTCTTGTAAAAATTTAGAGGGGATTAATCGTGTTCTTGTAGATTCCCGCCAGCGATTGTACCGCTAGATATATGATATCCCTCCTGGAAATCCCGGTAAGTGCATAATGCCATTCGTTATGTGGAACCTACAGAAGAAAATGGCTTTACATACTTTCGATTATAAAGATATCTCACGGTTAATTCTTTTGAGACGGACCTGTAAACTACTGGCCATCAGGCTACCGACAGTGACTGACAGTCCAGACCATTTGAGGGGATAATCTTCGGGTGTACCCTCTTGTGCCATCGCTACTATTTGACTCGGTACTGGAGTCATTTGCGTGAAACTTTGCAAATTCACGTTGCGTTTAGGATCGTTAAGGAGTATCACTCCCAGGTCATACCATTTGTCTTCGCCAACTTCTAGCAAAAAGTTTTCAACCGCAATTATCGGTATGTCCCTTGGAATGGCCGGCAGATTACGCGCGGAATTAATTCTCTCCTCAGCCCCTTTTACACCAGCTGCAAAACNAGGCAACGTCTAGTGGTAGGAATAATTTGTCCACCACCTCTGTGAATAGCATCAGCGTGTAACGTTACGTCATGAATGTTGAAGCGAACACCTCTCAAGTTCTCTTCCGACAGAACACCCTATATAAAATAAATAATTGTCAGAATATAATTTGTTTCAAGTTTCTCCTTTTCTCAAAGNAGACCATTTGAGGGGATAATCTTCGGGTGTACCCTCTTGTGCCATCGCTACTATTTGACTCGGTACTGGAGTCATTTGCGTGAAACTTTGCAAATTCACGTTGCGTTTAGGATCGTTAAGGAGTATCACTCCCAGGTCATACCATTTGTCTTCGCCAACTTCTAGCAAAAAGTTTTCAACCGCAATTATCGGTATGTCCCTTGGAATGGCCGGCAGATTACGCGCGGAATTAATTCTCTCCTCAGCCCCTTTTACACCAGCTGCAAAACCGACCGGCTGGGCAGCTACTGCTGAGCTGTCTACTGCCACGCCACTGTATAACAATCAATTATTTCATTTTGTAGACATCGTTAAAAAGTGAAAGAGATATTCGGCACTGTGCGATACTCACGTCNCCGACCGGCTGGGCAGCTACTGCTGAGCTGTCTACTGCCACGCCACTGTACAACAATCAATTATTTCATTTTGTAGACATCGTTAAAAAGTGAAAGAGATATCCGGCACTGTGCGATACTCACGTTACCGTCGCTTTTCCAAAAACAGCTTGAAAAGCTTGACGCACAGGACTCACTTTGATATCTTTGTCTGATGCTACTATAATCTCCATATCACCACCAGAATCTGTAATGTACATTTTCCACAGAGCGTGCATATACTTCTGTACATTGACTAACATATTGCACAGTCAGTGTTCCTCCTATTGCATTCACACACAAATAACATTGAGCTCATATATTGTTTCCCCAAATTTTGATTTCCATAGCCAATACGTTTTGTTACAACACAATGAATTGAGATATATTATTTTTATATTATTACAAACTGTTTCTGAATGAAGACAGTCATTTTTTTCACAATGTTGTGTATTGGAAAAAGTCATTTACATCACAACCTTAAACTTACTGCTTGCATTTACAATGCGAATAATGAAATTAGCGTTTTATTAATAACTTATAGCACAATGCCTGGCTCACACATGGCCGTCACAATTTAGCAATCTAAAGACTGCTCAATGAGAAGGAAAAAGAACAAACAAAACTTTTGTGAATGACAGTTAATGTAGTGTATAGAACTCATTGAGTTAAGTTTNTTATTAATAACTTATAGCACAATGCCTGGCTCACACATGGCCGTCACAATTTAGCAATCTAAAGACTGTGCTCAATGAGAAGGAAAAAGAACAAACAAAACTTTTGTGAATGACAGTTAATGTACAGTGTACAGAACTCATTGAGTTAAGTTAGGAGATAGTAGTTTGTCCAAAAATAACGTGCTACATATATATGTTTCTTTCAGATATGATGCAATATATTTACAGCACACATGCACATTGACACACATTTAGACGAAGAAAATATATATGGAAGCAAGAAATAAAATTGATAGAATCATATTTACAAAGTAGGAGAGGATTAAATTGTACTTTTACTCGCAGGGCAGGATTATAGCAGGTTTCTTACTTACTAAGTAACTCACGCATCTGAGGATCTAATGTTGTGATCATAGTATTGACACTGTTCTTTGCTTTCTCTGCAACTTTGCTCAAAACATTACTGTTCACCGTTTCTCTGACCCATGACAAAAAACCACCTCCGACCATCCCTGATTCCTGGACTACATTTTCTGTTGGCATCGGAATTTGTGTATTTTGACCGGTTGGAGTGGCATCGGTCGTAGTTGTAATTGTCTGCTGTGTTTCTTGCTGCGGCGGTTTAGATTTTACGACAGTATTTAACATCGATTTATTGGGTTCGTGTTCATGTGATTTCTTTTGCGTGGGCAGTTCCAAGTTATTAGGCCTCTCTGACAACAACGTCCCAGGATTGGAAATAAAGCTAGGCAATGCACTTGGCGGTGCTACATTTGATAATAAATTCCCTGTAGACGTCGATACCCCTAACGGCATTAACAAAGATGTAGATGAAGATAAACTGCTAAAAGAATCTGAAAATTATGTTGTCATTGTCACTTGTTCAAATATTATATTGAGAAATTAATACTTTAATTAAATAGTTACTTCTCTCTGTAACTACTTTATTAAAACATTAAAATTAAATTTATTATTTTTCTTTTTTTCAAACAATGGAGATTATTCGCTACATAGTGTTATAGGATTATATGATTTACATATTCATGAATTTTTATTTCTTGCATATATACAATAAATTATATGTCTGCCATCTTATTTTTAGATTATTTTGCGCTACGCGAGAAAATGCGATAAGCAGCTACAGTGAACGTAAACTTTCGGTTTGCAGCGAGATTTGACAGCTACGCAGGTGTTTATGTTTTGCTTGTAATTCTCACCTGTTTTCACGATTTCTCCGGACGTCGACGATTCGTCCGTCTTCCTTTCGATGAATTCGAACGTCGATTCTCCATTGGAATCATCGGTCATTGCTGATTAATTTTTCTAAATTTACACGTACAATGTCCAAAACTATACTGCAAATTTTCTACAGCGAGCTATACAAGCAAAGAACGTAATGCAATACATCCACATCCACTCGCAAATTGATCTATCAGTGAACAACTTCACAGTGTCATCCAGTGTCTTTGGAAGATAAGATAACAGTTAATTCTCGTCTGAACGCTTGGGCGTTCACAAACAGCTAATATTTCGTACTATTCTCTGTTCGTTATGCAAAACAGCAATACAAGTTTTACATAATTGTGTCCATTGGCAAGTGATTAAAGCGGAATATTGTATGTGTATCGATCTGTATGTAGTGTGGATGGCGCTTCATTCATCCTCATGGAAGCTGTCAAATGGAATGTTTTAAAATTAGGTATATTTCCTATTAATTGTAACATGTAAAGATGAATAAAGATAGTTCTATTTAATTTGAAATTTGTTGTTTTATTTGATCACATCTTTAACAGTATAATACATTGCGAAGATACACAACGCATATGTGTATATGATTCTGCTTGTGAATGGACAGGAATAACCTGTTAACTCTTCATTTGTTATAGTTTGCAGTTATGTAGTGGAAAAGAAAGACTAAGCAAAATAACGTTGCTCCAAGAATGTTGCAGAATACAGCCAGCTGAACGTCTGTGATCATCTGAAACATTATTAGCCTAGTTTATAACACTGCACCTGTCTTATGACGAATAAAATTTCGTAAAGGAAGAACTGATCGAAGATGAAATGATTACCTTAAAAGATTATTTTCTATTGTACAGCTCAAATCGTTTAAATAAAACGCGTGATTTGACACGTTACAAAAGATGTTTTACACGCCGACACGCCGCAACTCGTATCATCAACGTCAACGCCACAGAATTCTATAGCTATAGGCAAGGAACATGGTAGTTAGAAAATGCCATATCTGTCTCACAGAGGTTCTCAGAGCGTAGTGAATATTGCTGCAGTTCTTGTTTATATTTGTAATTATAATTACGCTATGTCCCTTTTAACTATTTTACGTTTATCACGAATCGGAGGAAATGTTATCGTTCCTGCCCAGCACGCAATACAGGCAAGAAATTATGCAGGTAATAATACGAATTAATCAAATCGATACGTGATTTTCCAATACTAAAATATTTTCATCTAAGGAAAGGTTAAGATTCACGTGCCTTAAATTCACAACTTATTTTCCTATGTCGTTCAGTTTGTTTATTGAACATGTTGAACATATGAAATTACTGTATCTTTGAAAAATAAATATATATCAATATTTAATTGTTACGTATGTTATTTACAGCTCCGGTCGACAAGAAGAAACCAAAAATAAT
The DNA here is from genome assembly GCA_019453355.1 of Ceratina japonica. Lineage (NCBI taxonomy): Eukaryota > Metazoa > Arthropoda > Insecta > Hymenoptera > Apidae > Ceratina > Ceratina japonica. Next base: position 189,352 of record SMSR01015593.1, on the reverse strand, counting down.
GAAAAGTCAAAAAATACAATTACCAGTTGAAAAGGATGTTAATAAGTTAATAAATTACTGTTGTGGAACAAATATTTACAAAGAAGGAGAAGATGTCAAACTGAAACCAGATTCTGAGTATCCTGAATGGCTATGGAATATTAGGACAGAACCACCAAAATTGTCAGATCTAGATCCAAATACAAAACAATATTGGAGATACATTCGTAGAAAAGCAATTCTAAGGAAGAATCAAATGCTAAAATTTATAAGACCTAAATATCATTAATTCAATTTGCAGAGAAATTATATATATTCTCGATATTCCAATCAATTTCTTCATGTTGCAGTAGTTTAATAGAATAAAGAAGCAAAGAATACATTATGTTAAAAATGATCATTTATTAGAAATGTACATAAATAAATTATCAACACTATATAAAACATTTTATTTGGACCTAAATCGTTCTAGTCATGATTAACCCAGAAATCCGTACCTAAATGAATAATTTTTATTTATCGTAACGACGATACTGCGTTTAATTCGTGAATTCAAACGAGCAGCACTAGTGTAAGGAACACGTAAAACCCAACCACGAGCACTCTCATTTCCTTTCTGTTCGTGGTTACGATGCACCGGTTCATTGTAATGCATTCGAATAATGTGATGAAAACTACGAATTTCAAAATATAAACTAAACAAAGTTTCTCCGTCAATATAACATTTGCTGTTTCGTTTGAAGATTCCGAACGTACATTATTGTGTTAGTGCGATCGTGTACAATATAAACAACTTTATTAATAAACAGAAAGGGCACAGTGTTTTCCCTCCTTTATGACAATGCAAAAGTTTAACTGAATTATTAAAAAAAAATAGCTAGTTATAAATAGCAATGTCCGAGTTATATATTAAACTAATAAAAATATAAAACTCTGGTACTTCAACATTTGCCTGATTCCGCCAAAATCTTTAAATTTTATCATCTAACCTCTTACGTATATTGATATCCACAAATATCATCGGCCGAAGTTCTATCTATTTCGTAATATTGTGGAAGTAATTAAAAGTAAACATGTTCGAGGCGCATAGTATTAATGCCGAGCATAAGGATTTGATTCACGACATTGCTTATGACTTTTATGGGCAACGCATGGCAACATGTTCCAGTGATCAATTTGTAAAAGTAAGAATTCACAAGGAGTGGTCATTTTATTTGTAGCACAAATGTTTCTGACGTAATTATTAATCAATCGTAAAATTATAGGTTTGGGATGAGGATGAACATGGCAACTGGCATTTAACTGCGTCATGGAAAGCTCATAGCGGATCTGTATGGAAAGTAACGTGGGCTCATCCAGAATTTGGTCAAGTACTTGCTACCTGTTCTTTCGATAGAACAGCTGCTATTTGGGAAGAAATAGGTAAAGTTCTTAGTATTGTTTAAATGTATTATTGTTAATTTATTTAATAACCCCATTTATTATTTTCAGTTGGAGAAGGATCTGGGCCAGGGGAACGTGGCATGAGACACTGGGTCAGGAGAACGAACTTAGTTGATTCCAGAAAGTCTGTTACGGATGTAAGATTTGCACCTAAAACTCTAGGGCTTCTACTAGCTACTTGCAGCGAAGATGGCGTGATCAGAATATATGAAGCTCCCGATGTTATGAATTTAAGTCAATGGACTCTTCAGCACGACATCAGTTGCAAGCTGCAATGCAGCTGCCTTTCCTGGAATCCGTCTCTCTCGAGGTCCGCGCATCACGTAAATCGTAATTTAGCATAATATAAATGAAAAATCTGTATTAAATTGTTTTCTTTATTGATTGTTTTGAATCAGATTGCATCCTCCGATGATAGCAGTTGGAAGTGACGAGCAAAACCAATCGTCTGGGGGAAAAGTTTTCATATATGAATATTCAGAAGGAAGTAGAAGATGGGCGAGAACAGAGACGTTAAGTAGTGTTACTGATCCTGTCCATGATATCGCGTTCGCGCCAAATCTGGGTAGAAGTTTTCACACATTGGCAATTGCGTCAAAAGATGTACGGATAATTACGTTGAAACCCTTGGTGTAAGTATAAAGAAGAAACTAATTTTTAAATCATGCAAGGAGGAACCTATAAGAAAGTGTTATTCATGCAGGGATAGTGCACAAAGTGGTGCACCACGTTTTGATATCAGCCTGGCGGCACAGTTCTCTGATCATGATTTTACGGTGTGGCGAGTCTGCTGGAATATAATGGGAACGATTTTAGCGAGTTCAGGAGACGATGGCTGCGTCCGACTGTGGAAAAACAACTACATTAACAATTGGAAGTGCGTTGCTGTTTTAAAAGGCGACGGCACGTCTGCTCAAAGCGCTGAAACTCCTACGGCAGCGACGCCACCAAATCATACGACGGGAATGCAACAAACACCTTCGACGACAAGGTACTACAAACTGGGTTCCATCAGTCATCCAAATCAAGTGCCTTGGCATTAGAGTAAACGATTTATTTTTTACCATAGTCGCCTCCTACCAATTTATAATTTCACACCGTTCTGCACGCATCGTGCAAAATATATTGAATTTATATTGATACAGCATATAAATTGGTTACCCTTTTATAAAATTGTACTATCTTCAGTTTTAGAAACAGACATATATATTGATTATAATTTCACGGCATTACATTACTTTATTGTGTTTTAGTAATTTGTATCTTTTTGTTAAATAAGATAGGTATGATGCATAAAGCGTATATTTCGCAGCAAACTTCTGTAATAAATCTTAGTTTAATATATAATCGTTGAGAGCGGTCTTGATAAATTAATATTGTTTATTTTTTCATATATTAACTTTATATAATTCAATACAGGAATAAACCTTGCTACTTAGCAAGGACTGTGTCGAGGAACTTTTGTACTATAATAAATTTCAGTAAATTAATTAGCTGTTTATTCATATATATATCTCAACATCAGAGTTATTGTAAATACTTAGTTGTTATGTACACACATGCGAAAGCATACCTTGGGAAATGTTAGTCAAAAGTCATACTTCATTCAATTTGTAATGCACTTCTTTCATTAATAAATGCTGTTTGTACATTACGATACACCTTTTTATTTTGTCCTACCTCAAAGTATTAAAATAAGATATTACATTACCCTGTGGTATAAAGCATATTTTTCATTCTCTTCTCAATTAGATAATTTCATTTACAATAATAGAGTAAGTTTTATGCTGTTGCTTTAACGTGATTGTACGCTGGTTTGCAAATGGATACTAATTAATTGTATGCTAATGATCAGCACACACAGCTTTGTCACTGTTTAAATGTACTTTATTTCACTTTCAGAGCAATAACTATAGCAACAGTGATTGCAGAGAAGCCTACGGCTACAGTTATGTACAGCAATAAATGGCAGCCGCCTGTTATTAAAGGCCGCTTTAGTAACTCCGTATGGCTAGGAAATCCTAGCGAATCAACTCCACCTCCACCTCCAATTTTAGAATGTCCGAAGGTAAAGAAGTAATGCTAATTGCGTTCTTCGAGTTATTTGTTCTTGCTAATACTAACAAAATGTATGAAAGCAAATAACTTTATGATCTTGTGTTTGGTGAACTTGATTTACTTCCTATCTTATAATAATGTGATAACAAGCAGCAATTGTTAATTACGTATGTATAGGTACTACTGTCAATCTGTCAACACTTTTTTTACATTCACGTATATTTATAACAATGATTTACATATAAATAATTACCTTTTAAGTGAGTGTTAAATACTTTACATTTTAAGAAGTGCATTTCCTTTCGTCACAAAGTGATATATTTATATTACGAGAAAATAAAAAACATACTAATGAAAATATAATCGGAAACATTTTTTTACGGAGTGCAATACCGCACGAAAACGAAATGGAAATCATAAACTACGTAAATCATAATGTAAACATTAACGTTTATAATCTGAATCCAATTAGTATGCAAAATTAACGTTTCAAGATTGATGTTTAAAAATATAATTTAATGATTGACTATGATATCTCAGCAAACAGTTTAGATTCAAATGATAGACTTTGGCGAACCGCAAATCGCGAGACGAGACGACGTGACGTCATTGACCAGCGTAGTAGTTTGCTGACTGTCTTTGAAGTGCGTCGCGTCTGTACGCGACCCCAAGAATTTTGTTGATTAATCGGTGTTTATTAATACTTACCGGTCTAAATATTTGATAAAGTTACTTAATTATTATCTAAAGTTCGTGTAAACTTGAGAAAGATATCAAAGTAGCTGTGTAAAACGCGTGCGTATTATGAAACGCGTAACCGAACCCGCTCGGAGAAGCCTGTTGGACGTTATTAGAAAAAACCTTCGTGCTGCTGGCNTTGTTACGTATGTTATTTACAGCTCCGGTCGACAAGAAGAAACCAAAAATGATGAAAAGTCAAATANCAGGGTGAGAATACATTCTATCATTTATTTGTCTGTTCTTTAATTCGTCCGTGTAAATACTAATTTACAAAGTTCGTATACGTAAATTATCTGTTTGTACGCTTGAAATCGCGAGGTCCGTCCTAGAGTGACCTCTACCTTTCCCCCTCCTTGCTTTGAAAGTTTTTATTTCAAAAACATATGTATTAAAAGCGTGTCCTTACGTTAACTACGTGTCAATGTATTTAAGAAAATATTAACTGTAAGAAAAATTATGTTATTTTTAGAGTATGTATATTACACGCATCGTTTACATCGGAGAGTATTTCGGCTCGAATTCCAAGCTGGCAGAGGTACGTATATGGAGTTGATCTTATTTAGAGTAAAACTTAACAACGATATAGATATGGATAGAATAAATACAATTTCCAGAAAATGGAATCTATAATACGTCGCTTACAAGCAGATTATACGAACCTTTCGATCACTGGATTGTTTCTCGTTTATCCGCAATATTATATTCATGTGCTAGAGGTGTGTTATCTTTAATTTCACAATTGAGTGTTTGAGAAAGAGTTGAGATTTTAATTATTTCACGAGAATTCGGTTTTCTTAATATAGGCACCGGAAGATATAATTTATAGACATTTCAAATTACTGTACGATGATAAAATCGAAGACTGTGAAATATTGCGATCAATCTTTCTGCCGACTTATCATCACGTCCATCAAGTGAGTCTTGCGTTACACGAAATGAGAAAAGGAACAAAAATTTTGTTGATCGAAATTTGCAGAGATTTTTCTCGGGATGGTACCACGTGTTCACGATACCGCCGACGTTGATACAAAAAATAGAATCCTACGAATTGGAAGATATTCAAATGCAAATGACCAATTGTTATAGTAAAATATACGCGTTTTGCGATCATATTTCGAGTACGGTTCGCGATCGCGTAAGTTCTGTTAGCGAAATAATTTATAGATTCGTAAGTCAGGTTCATTATTGGCTAATGAAGAATTATATTTCTGCGAAGTCTGTTCCGATGAAGGATGTCCTAAGGAACTTGAGCGATAAGATTTCGAGACTTTACCCCGAGAGTACATTGTTAGAATATTTAGTGAACGTAGAGAGCCCTGTTCTTCTAACAGTTGAACAGTATTTGGAAATATATTCTTCGGTCCCATTAGTTAATCTGTATTCAGGTAATAACATTACTACTGCAAGCTTACTAATAGTAGTACTTTAGAATTTTAAATATAATTGTTGCTAAGGTAAAAATCTGTCCAGGCACGTTTTTGTATAATCATAAACGTGATTCTCTATATAGAAGTAATAATCAATGGTTGAATAAAAACGATTATTTATTTCAGAGTATTTACAATATCAAAAAAACGTCTCCTTTTATAGGGTACATGAAATTTGTTGTCAGATATCGCTAAACTAATTACATATACAAACTTTATTCAAATGGTTTCCATTTTAATTTTCTGTTTCTCTTCCGCGAAAGCAGCTGGTCAGACTCGATATCATATTAAAGATTTACAGACTGTACGGTTGAAACGGTGCTTCCATGTACTTATCCTTATTAGTCTAAAAAGATTTCTTTGGCTCTTATCCCTGGCTACTGTTAAGATACATAGTAACGAAGCAAATTGATGTGCAAACGCTGGTCTCGGTATTGTTGAATATTTTGTGGTCGTCGCGCGAATCCCAATAATGTGGATTTCCGAATGCAACAGATTCATTGCTTATTGATTAAATAAACGGTAATTTATTATTTCAAACAGGATATATCATATCGAAACAGATATAAAATAACATTCAGCGCGTAATATGTATAACATCTCATATAGTATTAATATAATAATAGTACGTCTTCTATACAAGATAGGATGTGCAGTTCACGACAGTACTTTGTACAAAGATTCCGAAGTAACAATCTTTACGTGATAGTTTTATGCGTGGTCAAATTGAAGAATCATTGTGCAAAGTACTCATCATCATCGTCGAATTGCTTCCTGTCTTGTACAGCACACAATTAAGAATAACTTAACGAGGGAATCGCACTTTACAATCATATCAATACATATACTTAACAATTGAAAGTAAGGCCAGATTTCTCAGTCGTTTCAAACGATATCTATCAATATGTTATCACTCGACGTATTTACAATTTCCGCACACAAAGACCACAAGATGTTTCGAATACTGACCAAATGACTCTGCACTAGAGGGATAGCTCCGCGCGAGATCAGGGAACGCGTTTAACATTCACAGTTCCTTTTCAATTGTTCACGAACGACGGTTGACGATTGCCTTTGCAGACACCATATGGCCGCCGCCCCGCGACTTGGTGGTCTGCACCTTCGATGGGGAAGAGCGTAAAAGTATCGACGAATCGGTGAAACAGAGGCTCGGTTCCCTCCGCGGTTCGACTCGTTAAAGATACCCGAAACTCGTATCGTTCGATCGAGGAAGAATGGTATACGCGGATGCTGGTCGGCCCGGATTCATCTATTGAACAAGAGAACGTGAAACGAAATTTTGTCACCGATACGCGTTCGGCATGATACGTAAACCGTTTCGTTGATGATCACGGCAGGGAATTGTATTCGAATAAATTATAAAAAGATTTTGTTGGCAGTTGTATGTTTGAAGATTTGTTCCTCGCTGCTGGCGAGACTCTCATTCGTAGAACCGAATCGTTCGTACTCGACACGCATTATCTCTATTTTAATCGTATTGGAATGTGATCGCATCGTTTGGTTTATTTATCTGTTACTCAGCCTTTTTCAGCGTAGAACGTTTAATACAAGAAGAAATAGGTGTTTCGTAACGGTTAGTAAAGTTCCTTCTTAGTACACTGGCTATGCGCCGACGTCAATTCCATCAATGGCAATTAATAAATAACGAGGATCGCGCGAGTTTCGCTGTCGGCGCGCGATTTTTTCTTTTAATTTTTAAATATTACAATCAGACACCGTGTCTCCGAAGATAAAACTTAACGACTAGCGATCGAAAGAACACATTCATCTAAAGGACTCGAAAGAACGTCTAATTCTCGATAATATGTACAACACGAGCGGATCGTGAGAAACCGCTGTTTATCATTTCCTACGACCGTATTACATACATCGAATTTATTTCTTAATATACCCAGATCTTTCCTCGTCTCTCTCTCTCTCTCTTCCTTCCTCGTTTTCTTCGACTCCTTTTAAATATTCACACGCACACAGACGTATTAGGGAAAGGTGGAGACATATACAGACCGAAGCAGAAAACTTTTTTCACTATTTCGTTTCTGCCGTTTCAAAAATTTAACAACAAGGGAAGCTGTACATGTTCGCCTCTTCTTTCACGAATTTTCCTAGCGGCGATTCGTGGACAAGTCCTTTGCACGACACGACGACGTGCTTTTTAATATCTTTCATTCGGTTATGGTTACAATCTATAGCCAAGATCTTGTGTCCATAATTTTTTTATTTTTTGAGATTAAACGATAATCGTCCGGGGTATAGATTGTAACATTTGTAAACGATCACCGAACGAATCCGTCTTGAAATTCTTAACAAGCATAGAAACAGAGTAAGACGAAGAATCGCTTTTCCCCCTTTCCCGTTCTTCAGTTCGGCCTCGGTTACGTTACTCGGGAGGAAAATCGTTACTTTATACATTATACAGATACGTAATCTTACAATAAAATCCAGAATACTGCATACTGACGAAAGCAACGGGGAATCTTTTCGCGCGCGTCTTCATCTTTTCTTTAAAAACATTTTTCTCCTCGCTCTCTTCGCGTTCGACTCTTAACATTCCGTAGCGTCGTTAATTTCGATTTTTCGATGATGGAAAGCTGTACGATATGTCTTCTGTGTCCTCGTTTTTTCCCCGCCCCTCCCCTTCTATTTTTTTTTTTATCGAGCATGCACACACACGAAATTCTTGTTCCCATTAACTGTTTAACTTTTTATCTCAGTATTACGTTATTCTGGCTGCCTCGATCGACTTTTATACGCATATACATTATTTATACTTACATCGACTAAATGAATTGTACACTGTGTATATCCTCCTCTTTTTATTTTACCGTCGTAAAAGTGGGAATAAATTTTTCTCTCTTATTTTCTCTTTCTCTCTCTCTCTCTCTCTCTCTCTCTCTCTCTCTCTCTCTCTCTCTCTCGTTCGCTCGCTCGCTCGTATTTTTGTTTCATCTTTATACTACAGCAATCTGTATAAAATATCCTCCGTATTCAAGGTGTATGTACAGCACGCGTGAAATCCGTGCATATGTATAAGTATTATTCCCTATCGTTAAACTCGTCCCCGACTGCACACGCATGGACTCTTGCAACGCACGGTCATCTCAAACGTTTTCTCATCTTCCCCGTATATCCTCTGCATACCGGTTCACACACGCGGTGGCTCGAGAATCGTCCGTTCAATGTAAAAAGGGCACTTGATTAAACAGAGAGACGTAAACGCGATGAAATCGCGGCGAGGGGGGAGGGAAATAAATTCGTTCGGAAATAAACCGGCCTCGTTTCCGATTTGCGTGCGGCTTTTATTACGCGTATCAGCTTCGACTCTGTACTTACTGTGTACTTACACGCGACTCTCGAACTGTCACCGAACACGAACGACGACGGCTGAGCCGAGGGTGTTTGCCCCTGAACGATCGTGATAAGAAGACGACCGTATTTCCTTTGAGTACTCGCCGTCGACAACGATTACCCTGATCTATCTCGTCCGTCCCTTAAGATAGCAACCCTTTAAGCACTTTGTCAGAATTGCCAATTTCTTTCCAGGAAGAGATATAGTTCGAAAAGAAAGGGATCGATTCTTTTCAGTCGACAGAAATTCTAGCCACACGGTCTATAACTGAAGATAATAGTTATGGCGATGAAATGTAGTATATATCGTGAGAAAAAAAGGATTGAAATTCCTATTGGGAATCACTTGGATTCGCTCCTGTTGCAAGACGAAGAAGACATTTCGAAAAAGCAACTGTTTTATTATCCATCCATACATTCCAACGATGCATCGCGCGGCGTGCACCTCCGATATCAGCACAACAACAGTGTCACTGATAACGTGTCTCGAGAAATGAACGACGTTTGCGTTTAGTTCACACGTGGCTGGTCTGCGAGCGACAAAAGTGTCACACGGAGCTCTCCCTTTTGGCCATCACGATCGGCGTGCTCAACTTCCCGTCCTTCTGCGATTGGATGCAGCACTGCGCCGGCATCCTCGTCTCCGCGTCCTTGGTCAGCAGCGTGCCGCTCGGGCAGGTCCTGCTGACGACGCCGAGGCTGGTGTAGAGCATCGGGCTCATCGTCATCGACATTGATTGAACGCTCTGGCTCGGCCAGTGTTGCCTCGGCAGAGTGCAAACGCCGCTCTGGTAGTCCTCGCCCACCATCGGCTGAAACTGAAATTCGTCGACGGAACGTGATCGATACCCCCGAGCGCCTTCATTAAGAATGGGTGGCCACGGTTTAATCCCGAAAACCCGTGACGACTGTTTGACTAAACGGAGTTGGCCGGCCGGCACAGAGGGCGAAACAGAAACGATTTAGACAGTTGGCAAACGGTTAAAATGCTTTGGAACTTGGATTGAGCGGCGAACGCGTACGTAATGCCGGGTAATCGATGGGTCGGCAAATTGAACTTACGCTTTTATGTTTCGTCGCCAGATTCGAGAACTCGTGCAGCGGCATGCCGTTGCGAATGGTGCAATAACCGACGTAACTGCCGTGACCGCTGACGGAAGTGACCGTCGAGTGTTCGAGCAAACTTCTCGACGGCGATGTTTCGATCGTCGAGATTAGCCGCCGCTTCCTCAGGTACTCGGACGGCTCGTCCCCTGCGCGCGTGAACAATTTTCGCGTGAAATTATAAGAATTACTTCGAGGCCTCGTCGGGGGAGAAACGACGACGAGGTTTCTCGCGTTCAGGGAATACGGGGACTCGAGTTCAAAAGTGATCATTCTATAAATCTGCGCAAAGATCCCGGGCTTACTGAAAGAAATTGATTCGTTCAATAAAGGAGAGGCATGCGAACCGGTGATTTGCTGAGGTATGATATCCGGGTTCTTCTCGTCGTTTTCGCTTATGTCACCGCTGCTCTCCAACTTCCTGAACGGGCTGCTCGGATGTTTTTCATCCGTGAGCAAACTGCCTCCCTCGCGGAACCTCAGCTCCCGCTGGATCGGGGCCGGTTTCGTTTGTTTACCGTGATCCTCCATTTGCGACTTGCTCTGCTCGTCCACCTGCGTGTGCTGAATTCTGAGCACGATCATCACTATCACCGCGACAATGATCAACGCGGCCATCACGCCGATCATTACGCTCACCATCGGCATCAGTCTCGTNTTTATTTTACCGTCGTAAAAGTGGGAATAAATTTTTCTCTCTTATTTTCTTTTTCTCTCTCTCTCTCTCTCTCGTTCGCNTGTTCTGCATCGGTCTCTCTAGAATTAGTCAGACACATACTATTGTATTCTTATCCCTGATCTCCGCGCGCGAAAAATCTATCAATCATAACGTTGCGTAAATTAACGTAATCTGAAGCCCTGGTTTCGAGAAATGACAAATTATTTTTTGTACTGAGATTCACTCGTACCTGACTCGGACGTTAATTGTTTTTCAGGCAGCCTGAGGGTACCGGCTTGCACCATCATCGGCTCGCTGCGGCCCTTATCGTTGTACGCGTAGACGCTGGCTTGATAAAGGGCGCCCGAGTCCAAGTTGGTGACGGTGAAACGCGGCACCGGCGACGATTGATTAAAATGTAGTTGCTGAGTGTTGCTCTCCCTCACCTCGATAAGAAAGGACTGCGGCAGACCGCCGTTGAAGCCCTCCGCACACCTTAACGAGAACGAGTTCGTCGACGTGTTCGAGGTGGTGCAGTTGTGGACCATGTCCGGCCGACCTGGCGACAGGAGCACGGGTAAGTAACGTAGCTTTTTACTCTGCCACGTAATTCGTGAACTTCTACTCTCTGCTGCTGCTGGCCGTCCACTCGTGAAAGTGATTTGATAAAAAAATATCGAGCAGTGTTCCCTTCGCTAAAAAAAAATGACTACCAAATTACACGTGCTTTTGCGCCTATGTATCAATTTGAATAGACGCGGAGGGACGAAGGGCGAAATTCACTTTAGGTCGGTCTATTGATATAATAGGAAGCTACTGCATTAAGGATGCATAATATCGGTAAATGGAGCGAAGCAATACAGTGTGCTTTAATGGAGGGTAATTAAAAAATATAGAAAAAAGAGAAGCAGAGAGTAGATCGGTTCGTGTAGCCGTAGTAAAGAATAATTGCGTTGCGATATTCGATTAACAAAGAGTGCCGGAGCACTTTACGTTTCGTCTGCAACTATAGGAACGCGTTTTCTTTATGGCTACGTAAACAAGAAGCGAGGGAGACTCCTCTTTAAACTTATTTACCGCCGCTTTCGGCCATCGTTCTTTGTTTTACAGTTCTTTTAAAATTCACGAGTAATGTAAACGTTTCCCCGAGCCAGCGGCGCGTTGCGAAAACATCGCCCGATAACTTCCGTGTAAACAGATAAAATATTTTGTGGAGTTCTTCTTATCTCGCGGAACATTTGGCTAACTTCTTTAACGGCGTCTTAAGACTTCATTTTAAGTTTATCGTTGACGCAACGCAGTGCTATATCTGTATAATTATCATATTGTTACAACTTGCGAGCTCGAGCAGTTTTTATATCCATAAGGAATTAATAGTATTTATAGTTAGCAGAAAAACGACTTTTCGTTTGCTTTCAAGTCCTATTTACAAAAGGCGTTGAGGCTGATTTTTGAAAAGTGTCTCCTCCAGTGTTCCTTTGAATTTAGCTCCCGAATAAAAGAGAACCGCGAATAGGTCGGCGCTGACGGTCAGAAGATGGGACGAGAATTCGCGCGGCCATATAAACCAGGCGACAAACGGTTCTCGGTTGTTTTGGTGATTTACAGTTGTAATGAACGTTCGAATGCTTTTTTTCTCGTTCAACACCGCGTTTTTTCAACGTCGCGTACGAATGACCATTCTTTTTTGTCACGCAACAATTGGATCGGCTCGGTAGATCGATGGGTTCGTGTCCGTCATGGAAAAAAGGGCGCATCGATGCACAAGTTCATGCGCGTATGCATACATACACACGCGAATGTGATAACGAACTTCCGTTTTAATCCCCGAACTCCTCGATACGGGATTGTCGCTTTTGAAAAGTCAGCACGACTCTATTTCTCCTGCGTAATTACCATCAACGGCAAACGTTTCATTTTCACTATCCCCGTCGCCTTTTTCCAATCCGCTTTTCACCCGGCCGATATAAATTTCTGAAACGCGAACGCGCGGATAGTTTTCGGAAGCCACTTTTGATATTCGGTGTTCCTCGGATTTTATTAATGGCCCGTCGAAAGATCTGCCGTGGGGGAGGCTTGAGTGAATTTATGGCAGTTATCAGGCAGGGAGCAGCGGAACGACTGGCCCGACAAGTGGAATCGGACGCTATCTGGTCAGACGAATAGTCCGGCGCACTAGTATCTGATCAGGCGAGTAGTTCAAGACAGTATCATATCGGGCCTGTGATACAGGACCATGTATGGCCGGCCAAGTAGAATGGGACAGGCTAAGCCAGGCGTAATATTTTAAGTTAAGCAATTTGCATTTCTCGACGCGTCTCGCGCCACGGCTGGTGTTCACGGGTAACCAAGTTAACGCGTTATCTACGTGTCACGAGATTCTAGTTTATACGGTAATGAACTCAACGACACTTATGCTCGAAATGGGTTTATATTTATGCGTTATTGTTTGGAATAATTATTGATCCTTTAACCTCTTAGGCACTGAGCACCACTATAATGGCTTTCGCGGATATCATCTTTCTGTACGGCGCACCACTATAGTGGCATACGCGGATGTAATCATATTTTAATTATTAAAAAATTTTTAAATAAATGTTTTTAAAAATACCAATGGAAAATTATAATTTAATCATCAAACACTTTATTCCAATGTACAATGTTATGTAAAGAACAGCATTGTCCGTCACACATTGCAGTGCCGTATCATTTACACGTAATTCGCGTTGAAATCTGCCGTACCGAGAAACACTCCCACGTAAAGTTCCGCCGTGCCTAAGAGGTTAAATCGAAATAATAAACGATCGAGGTAAACGTATTTTCTGTTCACGTCAAGATTTCTACTACTCCTCGGCGTATTTTTCAATTATTTTTTATAATAAAATTATAGAAACATGTTGAGAGATTTACGGAACATAGTGAGAGATTTACGGTATAGGTAGTCATTTATGTCGCCAGTTCAGTTCATTAGTAATCGTAATCGGCGAGTAATCACGATTAATATTGTTTGGAATTTCGCGAAACAAACGAATGGAGAGAATCACGCGCGCATCACACGTTACACGAATATCGAGTTTCACGGTTCGGGGGGAATTCCCGTGATCGAGTTACTACATAAAGATACCTCACCGGCCGGTATGATGTGATAGACGCAGGGCACTTGTTGATGTCCAATTCGATTGGTGGCCCAGCAGAGCAACGTGCCGTAATCCAATTCGGTCATGGGGGTGTACGAAACGATCGAGGATGTGCCGGCCCTGGCGATATGACCTGCGGCTACGTCGATACTCTCGGCGGAATTGTTGAAGGTCCATCGGAATTGTACCTCCGGCGGATTCGCGTCCACTTGGCAGGATATGTTTGCCTTTTCTTGTTTCGCCACCCCGTGAACCTTGGTCTGATTCGGTTTGCAGGTCGGCGCGACTGGAATTTTACGGTTTAAATCTTTTTTCGATTCTCATTCTATACGTGTTCGATTCGACGACGATTATTGAATTCAGGTTTAAGAAAAATTGAATTTCGGCTACTATCAGATGGACGTATCGTGTTTAGATTGTTGTCAAAGTGATTGGCTTTAAACGAGATTTTATTCAACGAGATCTGGAGACATTTTATTTTTATTGTGATATCTTAACGACGTGTTTTACTGCTAATAGAAACGTCTTAATTTGTCGGGGAACTATTATATCTCTGGCTATTCCGTGTAATTGTCCGCTTGAGCACAGGGATTTCGCCCCCGCGTGAAGCGTCTGATCATTTATTTAGGACGGCGACACGTACACATTACGTTCAAATAAAACGGAGAGCTCTCGCCGTCTCCCTCCATGTTGTATCCGACGCAAGTATAATTGCCTGCGCTTTTCCGGTCAACGCCCTGGAGCACCAGGCTCTGATTACTGATTATTATACCCTGTGTGATGTTGTGGTGAAGCGTCTTTCCCTGGAACAAAAATTGTTCGACCACCGAACGTGAGAATCTTCGCCTTCTTTACCAACTTTCGTCTTTCATTGCATTCCTCGGACTCGGGTGATAGAGGATATGGGAATTAATCTGTATGATCCTTCCATATGGGATCGGTATTATTACGGAACTTGTTCCGGTTTAAGAAGTCTCGTTTTTCTACTAATAGAGTGGCGGTTTCAACTCGCGTGCAAAGGCAAGGGGAAGCTCCGTAACGGTAAGCGGAAACTTTTTGGAATCCGGTACAAGCCGTGGAACGGCGAGCTACTTTTGAAACTTTTTGATCCCCGGAAAACAAGCTTTGTTTAAATTAGTTCGCCGAGATGAAAAGCAACGCGGGGCCGTTCTACGAGTAATCACGGAAAAAGAGTAACAAACCGTCTAGACGCGCGAGAAACGCGAACTTGAAACTTACTATGCGCAAAGTATTCATGGCAGTATTACGGTCCGCATAATAACTATCTTGAATAGTTTTGTCCGAGACTTGAAATTCGCGATAGAAATAGATAAGCTTAAATACGAGCTTGAATACGGTCCCGTTGATAAGATAAATTCAAGTGCTTATCGTCTACCAAAAAATTTAACAAGTATTTCGCATTAATAATATTTTTAAATAGGATTTACTATAATGCAGAGAGAAAAAAAAAGTGAAATGTAAAATCGCGCGTCGGAGTTGAATTAGAAATTGTAAAAGTGCTTACCAAGTGTCGCCACTCAACCTTGTAAACCTGCGGATGGGCGTGAATCAGACAATCGAAGTAGACGTCGGTGCCCTCGCGGATCGCGTTCGGATTCAACGACGTGCCCAGCTGTATCCGCGTTTCCGGCGTGTCTGTAAATTGAGAACGTCAATATGTCGGCGGTGGCTGCGGCGAATAATCGGTAACGGATCGACACAGGCTTGCGGGGGATACAGGGCCGGGTTCCCAGCGGAGGTAGTGTGTCTTTAATACGCTTACACTGTATCTCGAGCACCCAGCCGTCCTCTATCGGCGCGGTTCCCATGATTGGATTTTCAGACCGACACGACAAGTGCCTACCAGCATCTGCCTTGGTCGCCATGAAAGATAAGATACTAGTGGTCGTGTTTCCATCGCTCGACGTCTGAAACAGAGTTACGATAACTTTTTTCTACGTTTACCACCCGTTTTTTAGGTTCTCTAGAGATACGAGGGCGGAGAGTACGAAGCACATATCATTGGCAAGATGCATAATGGTTAGCGGTGGATGCCACGGTATTGATTTACAGTATCAGTCTCGTTCATTTTTTATTTGATGTCGGGAATCGTGTTCTAGAAGAGGCTGGTTTACACCTGAGCAAATATTTGCGTTGAATGTTAAATTGCACTTGTGATTCGAAGTTTGGAGGGGTCTCGAAGACGGATAAGTGGCGCGCGGATAGTTCGGCGAACGGTATGGAACTCTGAACTAAACTTATTTCCGCTCCCACATAGGATGATACACTTCAAAATGTTATCTTTGCTTGTACGGTTCTGGACCACTCGGCGGTAAACTTCGTCCTAGTATCGGGCGTAGCGTTCTGTCTCCGGCGTAGGCTTAGAAAAGCACGATTCGAGTGTGTTACCCAGCAGAAATGGCTTAGTTTACTGTTTCCTTAGTCTGAAGTGTCCATAAGACTTAGGATAGTTTACGGCCGGATCTGTTTAGTTTTACGATACATTTTACGACGTTCAACTCCAGAAACTGACTTGCATAAAGCGCATACGTGATGCGGGTCGGTACTCGGCTCCGGTCATTATTGTTCTTGATGTATTGAAATCCGTACGTGTACGCCAGCCGTCACAAACAATTACAGTTGAGCGTGAAATATTTCTTCCCAACTTCGGCGATCAGTCTTCAAGAATTAGATTAAAAAATTAAATGCCCCGACATTGACGGATGATTGCCTCGCTTAGGAATTCTTTCGCTAATTTCATTATCTCTGACAGTGGCATTTCGATATGGCGATTTATCTTCGGAAAGAAAGTTTCGAGGTTCTTCCCTACTTTTTATTATTATCTGCCCCGATGACGTAGCAATATGTTATCGTTAATCGCCGACGAATCGAAGGGTCGAGTTCCCATCGAGAATGAACCGAGTCTCCCACCGACTTATTCTTTTTATTTCCTTCCTCTCTCCCTTNGGAAAGAAAGTTTCGAGGTTCTTCCCTACTTTTTATTATTATCTGCCCCGGTGACGTAGCAATATGTTATCGTTAATCGCCGACGAATCGAAGGGTCGAGTTCCCATCGAGAATGAACCGAGTCTCCCACCGACTTCTTCTTTTTATTTCCTTCCTCTCTCCCTCACTTTTTATCGCTTTAACGCCCTCGAGTTTTCTCGATAAACAGAATGTCAATTTCACGGTTCAATCATAAACCGAGTTATCAATTTCCCAACTCGGGTTATGAATTTTAATTTTCGTCGACGATTTTCTTGCCGTGTTACACTCCGCGTCCTCTGATCAAGGAAATAAATATTTGAGACGCGGAGATTGAGAGGCTGACGGAGATAAGAGAAAAAAAAAGGAAAGACATTTTCCCGGAGGAGGAAACAGAGAAAATATTGTTCCAAAGTCGATGCCTCTCATTCTTCGAGACTTTGCTCTACCGCTTATATAAGAAAGTTAAACAAAAGAGGATGAGGCGTAAGAAGAAACACGGGGTGGAAGTATAATCTATAAGAGTACGTCGAAGGAAACGAGATCGTTCCTTTCCCCTCTCTCTCTCTCTCCCGCTTTCTCACTTCTCCTTTTATCTTAACACCGTAATCTTGGACTTTGCCAAGTTTCGTTTCGGGTTTGCGTTAACACGCTTACTTGCATCTTCCTTCGCTTACATTTCTCACTATTTCGAAACTATCTTCAGCGATCTTTTTCGCTAATAAACGCTACGCCGATATCAACTACCCGATTATTATAAACTCTACCTTAAAATCGAGCTTTCAGATGTTCAGAATATCTCTTGACGTAAATACTTGGTTGATTTTTATCTTGAAAGTTGGTGATAAAGTTGGAGATCCTTTAACACGATCTATCTGCTGTCTGGTTTGTTTCCCAGCATTGGTCCATCCAATTTGCCTTAATTACGCCTGGACTGAGTCGGGCAGGGCGCACACGATCGTGAAGCAGCGTTATCACGTCACCAGTTCGCCTCGATTTAAATTATTCGGCCGTCTAATGGTGCTTTTAACTCGGGTTTAAGCCGCAGCTCGCGGTAACGATACTCCGGCACGCTATCGGATCGCGGATCGAAACACGCGCGAGGTACACGCACGCGGGTGTACGCCTATTATGGTTCCTTCCTGGAGGTCACTCAGGATTACAAATTATGTCGAGTGCACGCTACATCGAATGTTTCGCCCTTTACAATCGGCATCGGTTCCCGCGTGACTGGACTTCTATTAGGGAAGCGATATTTACTGTCGAAAATGTTAAGCTAGATTTATGGATAACCCTAATTTCTTCAGAAGTAAAATGTAGACTTTTGTTGAAAGAGTATGTATAATTCAACTAATCCCAGATAATGTTTTCCAAATCCCCCATGAAGTACATTTTGGGATCGCGAGCACCTTAATCGGATAGACGAAGGATCTATGTAAGTACACGTCTGTCTTGGTCTACTTACGGTTTCTTTGGATTCTATTAAACGCTGCCCGTTCCTCCACCAAGTTACAGTCGCCGGTGGCCTGGACCCGGAAGTGATGCAGACCAGTTCGTATCTCTTGCCTGCGGACAGCGGCTGATTCGATCCGATTATGTTCACGTCCAGGGGACTGACTGTAAATGTAACGATACACCTAGTTATAGACAGTGTTGGACAAAATACGAGGCGACCATTGATCCTTGNCGAAGGATCTATGTAAGTACACGTCTGTCTTGGTCTACTTACGGTTTCTTTGGATTCTATTAAACGCTGCCCGTTCCTCCACCAAGTTACAGTCGCCGGTGGCCTGGACCCGGAAGTGATGCAGACCAGTTCGTATCTCTTGCCCGCGGACAGCGGCTGATTCGATCCGATTATGTTCACGTCCAGGGGACTGACTGTAAATGTAACGATACACAGTTATAGACAGTGTTGGACAAAATACGAGGCGACCATTGATCCTTACTATAAACAGGAAGCTGTAGAGTTGATAAACTGTTCAAAGTTTTAAATTAGGAATGTCTAAGACAAACGTCTATTCAGAAACGCTTGGACCAAACTGGTTCCTCTGGTTTGAATTGCTTCTGCTGACGTAACAGTTTTGAAGTTGAGTCAGGGATTGTGTGTACGTTTTGGTTATTCGGGATCCGGTGAAAATGGGAGGGAAAAATAGAACGGGCCATGGAGGAGAAGGCGATGGTATATATTTTATCAGAAATGAGGAGTAGAGACGGTGGTCGATCGGCCAAGTAGAATAGGACAGCGTGTGGACAGACAAATAGCGCTCGGACTTACGTGTAGACAAGTGGATCAGAACATCGGGTATATTGGTAGATCGACGGTTAAATGAAATCGCAAAATAAATAGCATCCGTGCAATAAGAGGTAATCCTCGTTTGCATCCAATTGTGTTTCTCTTATTAAACTAATCAATTAGGAATTTTTATCTCGAAAATAAATGAGATTGAAACATCTTTTTTTAAGCTTCTGGTATATTTATAGTGGGTAACGTATTATATCGTTGCTTTTTACGTGGGTAATTGTTTGCATTATAAAACTCGTGGTATCGATTTTTCTTCACCCTCGACATATCCTTTAATATTTTTTTCTCAGCTTCCAACCCGTTTATTCTGCTCTACATACCTTGTGAAACGTCAGTTCAGGTAAAATCCGATAACATAATAACTCAATTTAACCTTAATCAATCTCCTCACTTGACACGTCATGTATCAGCTCGTAGATGCGATTAGACCATTGTAATTTTTCTCGACACAGGCTGCAGTTTACATGCACGACGCTTGATTATCGTTAAGTTACAGAGGGTTCTATATTTCACTTGGGACAGAGAACAGCTGATGAAAGTAATACTAATTGCTGATTGCTTGTAATCGCGAGGATTTTTAAAAGAAACGTTGCACCGTGCCGAGGGTAAATCTGTTAAGATCTGATTTAATTTTCTGCTCTAGAACGCGGCGCGCCCGGCTCCACGTCAGTTCCGAACGAAAAGAGAGTCGTAATTAATCCTCGTTCCATTATGTCTTCACATAATTGAACGATAACGTCGCGCCGAGAATTAAGTATCCTCCATCTGTTCGGTTTCTTCGTTCCTTTTTCCTTCCTTTCTTTCTTTCGGCCAGTGTACAGTCGCCGCCGCGACAAATTGACGTTGATAAATTCTCTTTGTTATAAAACGATACATCATCGGTCGTCGGAACTTCCTGTCGTAGACTCCGTCTGCCGAGGGGTGAATCGAGTTGTTCAGGAAAACTGTGTCCATCCGGGTCCGCGTTTTACGTGACGCGGGGGTGCGCGCCAGCCCTCCATTCATGCCGCGCGTACTCGAAATTCCCTCCGTTTAGTGTATCGAGAAATTCCTCTCGCATGCGACCAACCGTAAACGCCGTGCCGCGCTGTCTGCTCGCGTTTGTTCGAGACAACTTGCTCGGATTTGCTTGCGTGGGTGTAAACCCGGGGCGGGAGAGGAGCCGGCCGCTTTGAGAACGTCGCTTCTTCGATATGCGTCTCGAGTTCGATTGATAAAAGTTACTGCGAAATGGGAAAACAAGTAATCGGTCCTTTGAGGAGGAACCCTTTTGAATTCCGCGTCGCGTGACGATTATTCAAACGTGGGACACGTAGAGATGTGTTCGAAATTTCGTTTCCGGTCTGAGTATGTAAAGAAAAGTATCGGGCTTGTCGCAAGGCGAAGTTCTCGGTATTTTTTATTGTCGTACTTCTGAATTAAACGGGGATTTCGATTGGATCCGGAGAAACTTTTAAAGCGAACTTCGGACGGCAAGTAGAACAAACCGATATCTGATCGAACAAGTAGAACGGGGCGTTATTGGCCAGACGCTTCAACTATTCGTATATATCTGCTTATATTTTCTTCGTCATATTTTTGCGAACTCCAAGTCCTTTAGCATATTTCCGCCGGCTTTGAGGGAAGAACAAAACGCTTTTGTCTCGCGTGTTGATCGAACGAGGGGGGGTCGTGGTACCTAATCCGGCACAGACGTGGCGCAGCTGGGTCGGCCCGGTCGACTAATATTTCAAATATTCCATTCTGTCACCGGCAATGGCCAGGGGACGTAGGCCTAAGGTCCCTCCTGAGCTGCGGTCGTGGCTAATTTACATGACTTGCATCGGGCTAATTCGAGCGACGGTCGATAGCGCCGGCTAAAGGGATTGAAACGATGTTTACTTTATTATGTAATCATGGGGAAACTCAATATTGACCGTGGGACACCCGGAAGCCGCTTTAGAAACGCCTTATGGCTCTTTTAAACGGCCGTCTGTCCTTTTCCCTCCGTTCCTCGCTCAGCCGCGGATCGAACGGTCTGCGAGTATCGGTGGCCCATCTCGTATCGATCCCAGAACATTTTCAATCGACAATGACATTGACGTCGGATCTCGTTAAGAGAGCGCTTTGTAATTTTTCAAGGATCATTATCGTTACTTATATTTCTTGCTCGTTTAGGATAATCTTACCATTAAAAGAGAGGAATATTAACGGGGATAAGATTTAATCTTCTTTCGCGACTTACCGGACGTTACTTCCACGATAAATTAATATCTCCAAGGAAGAACAACTCGAGACTCCGTTAAGAAACTTTGAGAAGAGTCTCCGACTGTTAGGAATCTTTATCGCTTCGGAAAAAGAACAAACTGCGAATCCTACAAACGAATGAAGTTGGTTTATAAAGCTCTCCCGGCTTTGTGTAACATTATTGCACTAGTTGTTATTTATTATACAACCGGAGCAGAAACGAGAGAGGGAAATGGCGGAAGTTCACAAAATGAGGGCACAAAACATTTCTAATTAAATGTTTTCCTATCAGTTTCGCATCTAATGAATTTGATATCGCTGCTTCGATTCAGATATCTTGCTTATTAATTCATATACGATCCTAATGATTGAGTAAAAAATTTCGTTTTGAACGAGGGCGAATTTAGTTTCCGAACGTAACGAGAATTAAAACGTCTGTTACTATCTGCTGATAACAAATCTCCCGTGCGCTTGTGTTAGCGAGAAGCGGCAGGAGTCATTGAAACTGTCCGTACACGTAACGAGCATTGTTCCCGTGGTGATACTTGTATTGCTAGCCGACGCCCACAAAGGTTGCGGGAGGAAATTTGCTTTACGCAACGGTCCGTATCTCTCCAACGCTCTCGTCTCTGACATTTCGCATTCAACTTTTCCTTTTGTGGCTTCGGGACCCGCGCTCCCCGCGACTTTTCCGCGCGAGTTACCACGTACACGCGTCCCTTTGTCGATTCCCCGGGAAACGCTCGGCGATTATTTCCCGTGCGAACCTCCGCGATGAAGGACACGCGGGATTTTGGGAATTGCCGGGGAGCGGACGTTGAAAATATCGCGGATCGCCGACCTTTTTGTCCAATATAACTCGAGCAGCATTTCAAATAGACAGGATATTAAAAAAATTCTTTAATGAATTACGGAATTGCACAACGTGCAGGGGTCAAAGGTAAATGGTCAAAGAGTCTGTCGCATCTAGTTTCCGTCCGGTTTTATTTGAACGCACAGAAAAATATGTCCACCGGTCGCGTAAAATGAACGAGTGCCGCTTTTTATACGTATAAATGAAAAAGGCCGGTCGAGGGCCCAAACACGCGAAGAGCGCAGCTTTGACGCGGCGCAATCTCTTTCAAGTATCAAATATTCGAATACCCTTTTTCGTATCATCGACAAGTTTCTCTCCTATAACATTTTTTCAATTGACCTCGTGTAGCGTAAATTTAACTCCGTTTTTATGTTCCCTCCCGCGGGCCACTGGGGGCGATGTTGCAGCTGCTGTTTCGATTACTCGTGTTCCGGTTGCGGTCTGTCCGAGTTACGAGATCTAAAATAAATTTAATACTGCAATTTTGGCCGGCGCGCGGTAGCACGTCGCGTTAGCGCGGCCCGGGTTCGTTGAAATGTAGATACTCTTTGAAACAGGATACCCCTCCCACACTGTATTATTGTTGTTCAAGTAGGTACGCTACATTTCCGCGACCTGCTGTTGCATTTAAAACAGTTATACCAAAATCTCGCGTCGAGGTGCCGCGCTATCTTCGAATCAGAGGTTTCTTTTACCTGAAAAGGGAGTTTGTTCGTGTTTGGGGACGTGAAAGGAGTCCCTGTTCTTGTCGAACTATGCTTTTTGCTCGCAGTTTTTCGGGACAAGGGTCCATCAACGTAGGACGTTCAAAAAAGGAGGACGAAAAACTCGGCGTGAAAAAGGATCAGGAAGCGTTCAGTCACGATAGCCTGATGGACGAGCGTTCTATGCGTATAGACACCTGTTAGCACATCAGACTCACCGAAGGTATTATACCATTTGATAGATGTTGGATCGGTGACCTAAATCGGGAGCGCAAACTGATAGCTTTTAACGTTCATGTATCTTATTCTTCCGCTTTTTTATTATGCTATTAGCCCTCTCGCTGCATTCACCCGGCTACGTAATTTCAATTAGAAAATAATAGAAGCGATGCTTATCATTCCACCGGCCGTTCAATCCATTACACGAGCTGCAACGGTTATTCTATTCGCGCTCTAAGGAAGGCGAACAAGCAACTCCCCGCATCCGACGACTCGTGTTTCGTTCGTGTTTCGCCGAAGAGCAACGGAACATCGAAGAACAACTGCGAACTCCGCAACTCGTCCGACCGCGGCGTACACGAAATTACCATATTTTCCCGTTCCCTCGGCGTCCGTCCATTCTCCCGTTTTTAACATTCCCGGCGCGCGAGAGAGAGAGAGAGAGAGCGCGCATACAAAGACGAACGCACAAAGCAAACGCAAGAAGAGATACGAGAGGCACACAGCCGCGTGGCTCCTTTCAGCCGAAGAACCTTACGAGTGTTCGGTCGGTCGGGAACTTTTCAAGGGAAGTTTGCGAGGGTGAAAAGGGCCGTCGATAGGTGTTCTGTTAGCCCGAGGGCTCGTCAGGTATTTTCGTTCTCACGTACACTCCTCCTCGTAAGTCGATCGGCATCTTCAATTTTTTCCCTCTGCAT
>SMSR01015593.1:142848-165385 GCA_019453355.1 Ceratina japonica | reverse complement strand
GCGAACAAGCAACTCCCCGCATCCGACGACTCGTGTTTCGTTCGTGTTTCGCCGAAGAGCAACGGAACATCGAAGAACAACTGCGAACTCCGCAACTCGTCCGACCGCGGCGTACACGAAATTACCATATTTTCCCGTTCCCTCGGCGTCCGTCCATTCTCCCGTTTTTAACATTCCCGGCGCGCGAGAGAGAGAGAGAGAGAGCGCGCATACAAAGACGAACGCACAAAGCAAACGCAAGAAGAGATACGAGAGGCACACAGCCGCGTGGCTCCTTTCAGCCGAAGAACCTTACGAGTGTTCGGTCGGTCGGGAACTTTTCAAGGGAAGTTTGCGAGGGTGAAAAGGGCCGTCGATAGGTGTTCTGTTAGCCCGAGGGCTCGTCAGGTATTTTCGTTCTCACGTACACTCCTCCTCGTAAGTCGATCGGCATCTTCAATTTTTTCCCTCTGCATTTACCCTGATACTGTGGATAGGGGATCGAAACTAGCTGCCAGAGCGATGCAACGGGATCAATTTAGTATTGATGATATTTTTACTATGTCTCTCCCTCGGGTGTGATTTTTGTTAACTTTCCTCTGCCACGGTTTGTGATCGGGAATGTACCTCTTGTACCAAAGCGAGATTCCTGTATCTAGACTAGCTTTTTCCACCGGACGATGCAGTACCGATCCTAGACCCTCTGTCGCCCAGGGCCACAGGTCTCTTTCGCGCGGACTACGCGAGGTCCACATTCACGGCGTCGTTTTTCTCGTGGAAAATTTAGGCCAACCTCGCCACGGTCTGTGTATTCAACCGTTTCTGCAGGCCTATATTCGAGAGAGCTCCGCCGCTGGCACGGAGACGAGAATTCCTACACGGGGAACATCTTGCGAGATGTGCATAATAATTGCGAAGAGAACTAACGGAACTGTGTGAAGAATGTTAAAGCAACAGTTGTATCGAAAGTGTTTTGAAAAACGTTCGTTCTATGAGGGAAACACGCTAACGAGACATTCTACGCGCTCCCGCCGTTCTCCGAAAACAGGGATCGATTTTGTTTCGGATCAGACGTCAGTTACCGTGTGATAACATAAACGTCATGAATAAAACGTAGGCGCCTGCTTTTGTATGCGGGATTCGTTCACAAAAGAATACTTGATGCGGCCGGGGATGTTCGGCCTTCTGTTTTCCAGCTGCATGCATGAGCCGAGCTCTCTCGGTTTCCGTTTCCAATTAATTTTTCAAAGCTTTTAATTGCCGTGTCCTCCGCCCGGGCTCGTCTGCTCGCGTTTCCTATCGAGTCGCGGGGGCAATTGTCACGTCGTTGTTTCGCGATTCGAATTACCGTAGAAGACACCGAATTAGCATAGTCCCTGGTGTTATATATGTGCCGGCGGGGGGGAGGGAGGCGGGTATGTACCGCTGCGCGGAATCATTAATTCGACGCCCCTGGCTGTGAGTAGAAACTGAATGGTGTCACGATCTCGAATACCCGAGATCTGGGTGTGCAACCTTGTCGCCGTCGGAACGACGATTGAGAGAACGTTGAAAGGGACACCGAACCGGGAGAGCGAGAGGCAAACACGAGGAGAATATCCCGCGAGATTCGACGGATTGAATTGCAAAGCGAATGAAAACCAAGCCCCCGTGAATAAGGAGGCATCGCCGATGGGGGCGGAATCGCGGCAACGTGCTCGGCCGTGTCTACGCCCCCATTTTCCCTGATTATCTTCTCGCCTCCTCTTTTTTCGGACGGTGTTCCTTTCATATTTAAAGTATCACTGTAATGGAATTAAAAAAAGAATCGAATTATCCGCTGAGACATAAAAGAGAATGGCGCAGGTCGGAGGATACGGAGTAGAATAAGGCAGCGCGTGGTCAGACCTTCACTCATACCGGGGCTCGAATTTGCATTCCCAAGTAATTGAGTTCTGCGTCCATAGAAGATACAAGTTAATTGAAAACAGAATTCCTTTAGTTTTCCTTTCGGCGAGGAGCGAGCCCGATTCGATATCGACCGTCTTCCAGCGTCCCATTACTTTTCGTCCAACCCGCTCTACAAACTATTCGAACTCCCGAGGCATCCGAGCCGAGCGTTTTCGAACGTGACGAAACATCGGCGCCTGATTGCACGCCCGTGTCCGTGCGCGAACGTGCCTCGCTTTTACGCGAAGGATCCCGTGGCCGAGGATGCGCGGCTGCAGCCGTGGCAAAGATTTTCGAGCGGATCGGGCGGGGAACGCTAATCGGCCGTGAGATCCATTCTCGATCCAAGCGGAGTGGCTCGCGAGAAACGGGCACTCCTCTCTCTCTCTCTCGAGCCGGGTAATTGATCGGCTGGATCCAATTTCGTCCGCATAATGAAATTCAGCCGAGAAAAACGGGGACCGATTCTGCCGGTTGTATGATCGCTCTTATTCCATTTTCGTGCGAGCCTCTNGCGAACAAGCAACTCCCCGCATCCGACGACTCGTGTTTCGTTCGTGTTTCGCCGAAGAGCAACGGAACATCGAAGAACAACTGCGAACTCCGCAACTCGTCCGACCGCGGCGTACACGAAATTACCATATTTTCCCGTTCCCTCGGCGTCCGTCCATTCTCCCGTTTTTAACATTCCCGGCGCGCGAGAGAGAGAGAGAGAGAGCGCGCATACAAAGACGAACGCACAAAGCAAACGCAAGAAGAGATACGAGAGGCACACAGCCGCGTGGCTCCTTTCAGCCGAAGAACCTTACGAGTGTTCGGTCGGTCGGGAACTTTTCAAGGGAAGTTTGCGAGGGTGAAAAGGGCCGTCGATAGGTGTTCTGTTAGCCCGAGGGCTCGTCAGGTATTTTCGTTCTCACGTACACTCCTCCTCGTAAGTCGATCGGCATCTTCAATTTTTTCCCTCTGCATTTACCCTGATACTGTGGATAGGGGATCGAAACTAGCTGCCAGAGCGATGCAACGGGATCAATTTAGTATTGATGATATTTTTACTATGTCTCTCCCTCGGGTGTGATTTTTGTTAACTTTCCTCTGCCACGGTTTGTGATCGGGAATGTACCTCTTGTACCAAAGCGAGATTCCTGTATCTAGACTAGCTTTTTCCACCGGACGATGCAGTACCGATCCTAGACCCTCTGTCGCCCAGGGCCACAGGTCTCTTTCGCGCGGACTACGCGAGGTCCACATTCACGGCGTCGTTTTTCTCGTGGAAAATTTAGGCCAACCTCGCCACGGTCTGTGTATTCAACCGTTTCTGCAGGCCTATATTCGAGAGAGCTCCGCCGCTGGCACGGAGACGAGAATTCCTACACGGGGAACATCTTGCGAGATGTGCATAATAATTGCGAAGAGAACTAACGGAACTGTGTGAAGAATGTTAAAGCAACAGTTGTATCGAAAGTGTTTTGAAAAACGTTCGTTCTACGAGGGAAACACGCTAACGAGACATTCTACGCGCTCCCGCCGTTCTCCGAAAACAGGGATCGATTTTGTTTCGGATCAGACGTCAGTTACCGTGTGATAACATAAACGTCATGAATAAAACGTAGGCGCCTGCTTTTGTATGCGGGATTCGTTCACAAAAGAATACTTGATGCGGCCGGGGATGTTCGGCCTTCTGTTTTCCAGCTGCATGCATGAGCCGAGCTCTCTCGGTTTCCGTTTCCAATTAATTTTTCAAAGCTTTTAATTGCCGTGTCCTCCGCCCGGGCTCGTCTGCTCGCGTTTCCTATCGAGTCGCGGGGGCAATTGTCACGTCGTTGTTTCGCGATTCGAATTACCGTAGAAGACACCGAATTAGCATAGTCCCTGGTGTTATATATGTGCCGGCGGGGGGGAGGGAGGCGGGTATGTACCGCTGCGCGGAATCATTAATTCGACGCCCCTGGCTGTGAGTAGAAACTGAATGGTGTCACGATCTCGAATACCCGAGATCTGGGTGTGCAACCTTGTCGCCGTCGGAACGACGATTGAGAGAACGTTGAAAGGGACACCGAACCGGGAGAGCGAGAGGCAAACACGAGGAGAATATCCCGCGAGATTCGACGGATTGAATTGCAAAGCGAATGAAAACCAAGCCCCCGTGAATAAGGAGGCATCGCCGATGGGGGCGGAATCGCGGCAACGTGCTCGGCCGTGTCTACGCCCCCATTTTCCCTGATTATCTTCTCGCCTCCTCTTTTTTCGGACGGTGTTCCTTTCATATTTAAAGTATCACTGTAATGGAATTAAAAAAAGAATCGAATTATCCGCTGACATAAAAGAGAATGGCGCAGGTCGGAGGATACGGAGTAGAATAAGGCAGCGCGTGGTCAGACCTTCACTCATACCGGGGCTCGAATTTGCATTCCCAAGTAATTGAGTTCTGCGTCCATAGAAGATACAAGTTAATTGAAAACAGAATTCCTTTAGTTTTCCTTTCGGCGAGGAGCGAGCCCGATTCGATATCGACCGTCTTCCAGCGTCCCATTACTTTTCGTCCAACCCGCTCTACAAACTATTCGAACTCCCGAGGCATCCGAGCCGAGCGTTTTCGAACGTGACGAAACATCGGCGCCTGATTGCACGCCCGTGTCCGTGCGCGAACGTGCCTCGCTTTTACGCGAAGGATCCCGTGGCCGAGGATGCGCGGCTGCAGCCGTGGCAAAGATTTTCGAGCGGATCGGGCGGGGAACGCTAATCGGCCGTGAGATCCATTCTCGATCCAAGCGGAGTGGCTCGCGAGAAACGGGCACTCCTCTCTCTCTCTCTCGAGCCGGGTAATTGATCGGCTGGATCCAATTTCGTCCGCATAATGAAATTCAGCCGAGAAAAACGGGGACCGATTCTGCCGGTTGTATGATCGCTCTTATTCCATTTTCGTGCGAGCCTCTCGAGCGCCAGGCATATTCAATCGAGCCCGCCTACCAGCTCGGTTTTTATGAAAACGCAACGAAATAACGCGCTGCTCGATATCCTTACGGCCCGTATTAAACGAGATCCTTTCGTTCCACGTCCTACTTCGCTCGAACGATCAATAACAATTCGGCCGTGACATTATATCGAAAGGAATTTTTATTAATTTCTCTTTATTCATTTCATCTGTAATATTTCTTCGTTGCTTCAGGATTTTCATGTTCAATTTTTGAACAAAGGCTACACTTGTCCTGTGATAAAGGTCGACGCGAACGGGCGGTGTTAAGCTCGCGAAAATTCCAGCTAGATTACGGCTTGTCCACGATGACCGCTCGAAACAAATATCCCGTGCACGTCGCACGGCCTTCCATAGACCGCGATAAATGCGTGTCCTTATGTGTATAGTTTAAGCGCGAAACCTATTACGAGTAACCGGACCGGTATAACTGAAAACAAAGGGTCGCATAATTTCTCTGGCCGTTGGACGGATTCGGTCGCCGGCGCACTCCATTTATTCCGCATTAACGGGTGGACGGAGTGGTGCGAGGGAGAGTCGGGCGAGAACGGCGCGGATTAAATGCAGTTTTAACCCTTCGCCTTCCTTCGCGGGTGTTATTGTCTTCGGGGTAACAAACGCGTCGGCGGAAAGTCTGTGTAGCCCCGAAGAAAGGTGCGAGCCGAGTAATGGAAACACGAAGCAACAGACGGGCTGATAAATGCTCCCGAGTGGAGGGTATCTGCGTGGGTCGGGTTCGAGAATTTCAGCTCGTATATTATTTCAAACGGGAAACACTTTTTAGACCGGAACTATACTAGATTCTCGGTTAGTTCTTATTACGGAGACAGTTCATTAGAAGAACGGGTTAAGAACGGTCAGAATATAATTGATCTCTGCGCTCTTGCACTATTTTTCGAGTTAATAATCAAAATATGGACTACCTGTCTTAAGAGAAGTTCGTCGACGTAAAGAAAAATAACAATAACGGACAAGAAAAGTTTCTGGGCGAAGTGGAGCGCGGTAAGAAAACTCCGGCGTCTAAATCTTTCGGCTCAAACGCAGGCTCCATCAAAACGGGTTTGAATCGCGATTCCGGAGCCAAGAAGACTTCGGTACACGCGGCGAGTGTCTTTAATGGCCGTCATCGTCCGCCGTCGAACAATTTCTTTACGGCCGGTCGTCGTCGTCGGAACGAATCGCCGCGAGTTGGCAAGAACGCGGAATCGGGTCGCGTTTCGCGCGACGGGGGGTGGGAGGGGNTATGGACTACCTGTCTTAAGAGAAGTTCGTCGACGTAAAGAAAAATAACAATAACGGACAAGAAAAGTTTCTGGGCGAAGTGGAGCGCGGTAAGAAAACTCCGGCGTCTAAATCTTTCGGCTCAAACGCAGGCTCCATCAAAACGGGTTTGAATCGCGATTCCGGAGCCAAGAAGACTTCGGTACACGCGGCGAGTGTCTTTAATGGCCGTCATCGTCCGCCGTCGAACAATTTCTTTACGGCCGGTCGTCGTCGTCGGAACGAATCGCCGCGAGTTGGCAAGAACGCGGAATCGGGTCGCGTTTCGCGCGACGGGGGCGGGGGTTAGAGGGGGATATAGATACGTATATCAGGGAGGAAATCCGTGTCAGCGAACCCGGGGCGGCGGGCATGTATTCCGCGTGGCCGTGAGGCAAATAAGAAAAGCTCTCGCGCTCGGCATTGAGAGCGACGATCCCCTTTTTAAGGTTCGCACGGGCAGCCGACGCCGCGTCGCGATACTTTTCGCCGTGAAAAACACCGGAAGCGTATTATTAACTCCGGGCGAGTGCCACGACGACGGCTTGCCGTTCCCCTGGAACTCGTTTCCACGCCCGCGTCTTTTGTGATATGGGCGCATAGGGCCGGGCATAAAGCGAGTCGATGGCTTATTTTGTTCTCCTTTCTCCCGTTTATTCCCCCCTCTATTTCTTTTTCATTGTTGCCCTCGCTCGCACCGCTCTTTCGCCTCGACTTTTTTTCTTTATAGCGTAACGAGCGTTCGTACGACACGTACGGCGCCCGAGATAAATGTCTCTGATTCCAACTCCTTTTTAGGCGGTTCACATCCCTCCCAGTCTCTAAACGTCGAACTTCTTTAAATCACGACGATTTTTCACCGATACATCAAATTACTGTAATAAATATCATTAGTACGTTTTTGCTTAGGGTATAATTAAATCAAGGCAAATCTCAGGTGTAATTAGGTCCGAACGTAGGAATTAAAGTCGCAGAGGTTCGGNAACTCCTTTTTAGGCGGTTCACATCCCTCCCAGTCTCCAAACGTCGAACTACTTTAAATCACGACGATTTTTCACCGATACATCAAATTACTGTAATAAATATCATTAGTACGGTTTGCTCAGGGTATAATTAAATCAAGACAAATCTCAGGTGTAATTAGGTCCGAACGTAGGAATTAAAGTCGCAGAGGTTCGACGTTTTTTCCGATTTAGATAAGGATCAGCATTAGCTAGTGACTATTCTAATTCGAACCTTGTTCTTTTATCGAGATACGCCTAATTACTCGATAATCCAACGTTATCGGGAATTATTAGTCATTATTGCCGCGTCGCGTGTTACGGTGGAATTTACTTTGTGCCCTTCGAGGTCCCTGCCTGAAGTGCTCCGCGTACCGGATGTACTAATAACCCTTGGGTTCGTGCGAGACATTTTTTTGCTGCGTTTTGATCAGGGCTACGTGGTACAGCGACTTTCGTGACTGCCATTTGGGTTTAATGCTTGTAGGACTTTAGTGGTTACTCCCTTTTATCATAAATTACAATTTTTCGAACCGTAAAAAAGCATGTAGAGGCGTGGTTATACTGTTTTGATAATTTCCAATCATTTTATTATAATTTTAAGAGATCTGTTTTTGTCTGATAAATCTTTACTGAATTCTTTCAAAGACGCAAACGAGATGAAATTAGTATACGATTTTACGAGTGAAAACGCGATCTCACAGGAAAGTCATTTTGCAGAGATCTTGAAAGCAATTATTTTAGACTAATGATCAGCCATTTTACTATTATCGCGTCTACGGCGAGACCGTAATGAAAGAATGACCTGAGAAGGATGTTATTAACCCGTGCTGGTAAGTTTCGAGAATCTCTTCGTTGCTACCGCGACGTCGTTGCCGTCACGGACTCATTACCGACGTTTCGTCAGAAATTACAAGCCAGACTCGTCAGAGATCTGAAGACGCGTTGATACTGATAACCAGCGACGATATCAGTACCGGTTGCATCTTCTCTTTGATGAAGTTGCCCTGAGTTGCCCGTAATGAATTTCCACGTGAAACGTCGAATGGCGGAAGAGCAAATTTAGGCTGATGATATTAACATGCGAGACGCGAGGGTTGATGTTAACAACGATGATCCCCAGATTGTATATTTGGCTTGTTGGTAGCCAAAATTCCTCAGTGCAAACAAACGTGTCTCGTAGTCATTACATTTAAGTCTCCCAGAATTAATTCTTCCCGATTTTCATAAAGTAAATGAGAAAAGAAGTTCTTCTCGTACATTTCAAACGATGGCAGCAAATGAATAAGTTATGGCTTCCTGCAGGACTTTTATCGGTTCAATTTTGCTTCTTAGTGTACGTATTCCTGCGGGAGCGCGACATCCGGTTGTACGAAGTCGGCATACCGACAATACGAAATGGCGTTTTCCCTTACCGCTTCTGGGAATAATGCAGGCTGGCTAAATTATTTACGCTTCAGGAAGGCGTGGTACGACTTCCTGGTGGACAACGGCGATCAGGTTTGCCGCGTCCGCTGGAACTGGTTGTCACTGCGGATGAGTTGATACGTTTCGCTGTGCTTCGCTTCCGGGCGGAACGCTGGTCTGCGTTTAGGAACGAGATCAGCGGAATTTCTTAGTGGTTTTCACTTGATATTTTATGAAAGAAAACGGGCTCCTTGGTATTTTGCGGGAAAAACGTGAATCGCAGAGGGGAAATCGCGAGGGCACTCCCCATATTTCATCTTTAAGCGTTGAAACAGTAATTTTCTATAATAACAGCGCTCAGTAAACTGCGGTGGTTAAAACTTGGCGCGCATCGGGGGAAATCTAATTGAAGCGATTTCAAAAGCAATCGTCTGTATTTTACTATCATTACGCTGTTCCCTGACGAAACAGAAGTAAAATATTTAGTATCGTTCCTTTTGTTCTAAAAATACCATTCTAATTTCTCTCTGAAATCAGTTATTTAGGAGTGAAAGGAAGATGTAGTGCATATTTCGAAAAATTGATATTCGCGTTGGAAGGCAACGTGAATTCGTCCTCATTATGTGCACTGCGTTCACATTCGAATCCGACGTTCGCATTTGAATGAAGCTGGGAAGATGATAGCGAGCATATTCTGTCTAAACGCAGCTTTAAGGGTGCGAACTTCGTTTAAGAACTGGGTAACGCGAAACGAGGCCATCGGCCGGAACTTCGAGCATTCTACTAAACTGCGCCACAATCTCGCACGCGCAACTCTGCCGAGGTGCAGCCAAAGACAAGATAATCTGCTGTAGTCATCTGTGCATCGACCGTGTTGCTTACCGAATATACACTGGCTTTATGATGGAACCGATTTTCGATTCCCGTATTGCGAATAATTGTAACAATCGCGTTGCTCGTTATTGGGAAACTCGAACCGACCGGGTAATATCGCGGACGATTGATTATCATTCACCCTGTTCGCCGATACGCGAGGAATCCAACAGAATTCCAATTTAAATTGAAGAACGCGCTCAATATTTTTATAATTCCATATGATCAGAAACTATTTTTAATTAGTTTTTTAAATTTCTCTGTACTGCGCTTCGTCAAATTCGTTGTCATTATCTTTAGATGGCAATTTGNGCGTTCACATTCGAATCCGACGTTCGCATTTGAATGAAGCTGGGAAGATGATAGCGAGCATATTCTGTCTAAACGCAGCTTTAAGGGTGCGAACTTCGTTTAAGAACTGGGTAACGCGAAACGAGGCCATCGGCCGGAACTTCGAGCATTCTACTAAACTGCGCCACAATCTCGCACGCGCAACTCTGCCGAGGTGCAGCCAAAGACAAGATAATCTGCTGTAGTCATCTGTGCATCGACCGTGTTGCTTACCGAATATACACTGGCTTTATGATGGAACCGATTCTCGATTCCCGTATTGCGAATAATTGTAACAATCGCGTTGCTCGTTATTGGGAAACTCGAACCGATCGGGTAATATCGCGGACGATTGATTATCATTCACCCTGTTCGCCGATACGCGAGGAATCCAACAGAATTTCAATTTAAATTGAAGAACGCGCTCAATATTTTTATAATTCCATATGATTTGAAACTATTTTTAATTAGTTTTTCAAATTTCTCTGTACTGCGCTTTGTTAAATTCGTTGTCATTATCTTTAGATGGCAATTTGAAGTTAACAGTAATTCTTGAAATTTGTTAATCAGAAAGACATTATGTAAGTCTTTTTAACAATCAGTTCCGGTTGTAATGTAGTAGAGCTGACCAAAAACTGCAGTAAAACTTGGTGTAACCTAGTTCAGAATCTCCTTACTCTAATTAGGGTCTCGCCTTTGGATTACGGTCTTCGTTTCCCAATTTACGAACTCTGAGTGGTAATTCCAAAGGTAGCCACGTGTTCGCCCCGTAAATAAGGCCCCTACGTATATATAGACCAACTAAAATTGGAGCTCAGCTACCTGATATGGTTCTTTGTTCGGGGAAAAAATATGTAACGTAGGAAAGGTCTAGCTCTGTTCGGAATCATCGACCGTCATCCCCTTTAACCAACCCATTTCCACGAAGTATTCCCCAGACGACGATATAAACGGTATATCAGTTCTCACTTTTGTTTCCGAGAAGGGTGGAAGCGAAACGTCAGCCGAAAATGGTGGCTACCCGATCCGAGAACGTTATCGGGAAGTATTTTAAATCATTGTGTATATATATATATATATATAGATGAGTTCCTTTCATACGGAAGGGAAGAGCATCGGCCATCCCGTGAAACGTAATTCATACCATAACGGCCACACCCTCGTGGCCGACCCTCTACGCACCGTGGCTGGAAAATGGGTCCGGCGTCTTGTAAAGAATATAACCTGGATCCCTTGGGGGTGGACAGCTCTTTTCCGAAGGATCTTATCGTTCATCTTGATTCCGGGCCGGACGTATACTTATTATTTCTCATTACGTCTACGTTTTATGGTCCAATAATTTAGAGAAGAAGGATTGGTATACCATCGCGCGGCTTGAATCACGAATGGATGTATTTTATATCCGTCCCCGACCATATGATGCAATTTAATAGTTTGAAAATTATGGCATCGGAGCCGCAAGCAGCAAGTGGGATTTTACGACTTCTCAGTTTTCATGCTCGTCGAATTTTAACAACTGACCGGTGGTTTTTTATACATTTATTATTAGCGATAGAGCGTCAGATTCGTTGTAAAAGGGAATTATACTTTTTGCTATTCTCGTTATTTAGTTAAATCGAGATTGGATCGAGATTGAACTAAACATCGTTGCTCATCGAGTGGAAACTTTCATCTCTCTGTCCGTCGACAGCTAGATATAGTTTATTCCGGTTCCGCATCGTGGACCGTGAAAAACTCGGCAGTAGGAAAATAGAAAAAGCTTTTTTATCATCCCGATAAGCATCTCGCGATGGCTTGTCAATTGCGAGGCGCTATCGCGAAGACGTTATATACTATCAATGAGAGAGCCGAATTTTTTTTGAACATCCCCCATTATTTCATACAAACTTTATTCGTTGTATAAATCCCCCTCGCGGCGCTTCGATTCGCGGTACTTTTTTCTACATTTATCCACATTACTCAGTGAGATTGATACGACGTATTAACTATGAGATAGATGACGTTGCTTTTTACGGTAGCGGCGGAATAAAATTTCTCTTGCGAGAGGGACGTAGAACAAAACGAGACCAGAACAGTTGTCGAGTTTTTATTGTCGCGACTATGGAATACGGGTACTTACAATTCATGTCCACGTGAACGGACGAGGAGAGCGGGATCGACCTATTGTTATTCGTTGCGTTGCAGGTCAGCACCGAGCGGACGTCGTCCCGTCCTAAATTTTTTATAACGAGCTCGCTCCGTGTCACGCCGTTCCTCACGGTTACCGTTTTGTTGGTGACGAGGTTGTCATTGCGATGCCAGGACACCGTCGGCGCTGGCTTACCTGCAAAAAAACACCGGTTTTTTGACATAATTTTCAAAAACTCTGGTCTCTGCGACTCGGAAGGTTCATTTTGATCGCGACGTTAATCACGTTAATTTATGATTATCGCTGGGATTTAATTATTCTCAGCAGTAATTTGACAACGATGGTTAAAACAAGTTGTNAAAAACACCGGTTTTTTGACATAATTTTCAAAAACTCTGGTCTCTGCGACGCGGAAGGTTCATCCTGATCGCGACGTTAATCACGTTAATTTATGATTATCGCTGGGATTTAATTATTCTCAGCAGTAATTTGACAACGATGGTTAAAACAAGTTGCCGGGCGAACTATCAATCCCTAACAGCAAGTCCAATACTTCGCTAGTTCATAAATCGAATTTTGAACTTGTTTATAGCTTAAACAGCCATAAACGTTATAGTACGGGTAATCCATAGTGCAGGCACTTTAGCAGTTTCATCTTCGGAATCTCGTAAAATTTTAGTAGCAATCCATCGTTTCTTACCGAAGTTCAACAATATTCTTGTAGTCTCGTAAACGTGTACAATTTATTTTGCATACTCGACGCAACGTACGTTCAAATATTCGTTTCGTGCATTAATCACGGAACGCAGGAAAGTGCGGAATAATGTGAAACGATTAAAACAAATTTCCGCACGTGGCCACGTGGCACGGGCGCCGCACCGGTCGAGCGTAAACTCCGTTGCAAACGAGCCTTCAACGATCCACGGAAGCCGTGTGCTCGTTTTTGGAATTGCCGCAGGAATCGTGTTCACGGTGACCTCCTGAACGGAACGGAACAGAACGGTACGTGACATTACATTGTACTTACCGCCGTACACGTCGCAGTTGAGCCGCAGAGTGTCGCCCTCCATGTACGGGCCGACCATAGAGTTACGCGCGATCCCCGAGTCATCGACGATCACGATTTTGTGCGGCGGAACTGGAACAAAAGTTACCGTAGAAATTATCATCCGGACGACGTGCGTTCAGAGAAAAGTTACGCAATTAATTGGAAAGTATTTTGGGAAATCTTCTTATCATTTTAGACATGAATTCTATATATTTTCTATATATCTAACTTTACTGTAAATATGTAGTCTATTAATAGATGACGGAGACTATTAATTAATGAGTGTAATGATCATGGTTGCAACGTTCTGTAATGCTATGGGGCAGCGGTTCGAATTGCGAGTATGGTCGCCTTGGGGAGTTGCAAGATCGCGCAAGTCCGCGTCGTCTGGTCTGGTCGCAAGACGGAAGCCGTCGTCGTCGTCGTCGTCGTCGTCGAGCGAGAGGCAGATAACGCGAAATTGGTATTGGAAGATCGTGGTTCAGATACCGCGACGGCATTAAATTGGAATCTGAAATCGATACTGCGTCGGGCGTTCTCTCCCGTTTCGTTCTTCGGCATGGAAAAGAGAGGATCCTCCCGGCCGATGTCCAACGGTATACATACATATACAGGGTAGTGAAGGTAATTGAAAAATTACCGTCGCCAAAGTCGACCATCGGCGGCATTATGCTTTCGTTCGTCGTCGACGGGGACGTACGTTTGTGTGTCTGGTGGCTCGCGATGGTAGTCTGATCCTGACAAATGGCGCGGGTGAACGCTGCCATTTATCGGCATTAACCTTTGTAGTATTTGTAGTATCACGGTCCGTCGTGTAATACATAATACATCTCTTGAACGATCGTATGGACGGTTCGGGTGGAAATATGACGCGCATCGATGGTACGAATCTTGGCTAGCTTTCATGTGAATAAGCTCTCTCAGTATACTCCTGCTGTGTCCGGGGGGAGTACCTTTGTGGATTCCAAACGATACCAGCAGAACCGATACCTTATTAATTTCATAAATAGCTTTTTAAAAATCATACGCTCTAACGATTTCGTTCGTCGTACACAGAATTCGCATTGGTTGTGTAGTGCGAAATGCAAATTAAAGTGCAGAATAGAGGATCGTGAGGGAATTCCTTATAAATCCCATCCTTTGCATTAAATTTCGATTAGATTTACATAAAGGTAGCGCATCTAGTGATTTAATTACAACGTTAATGAATTCCTTGGCAGGTTTAAGATAGGACCGCGCGAACCGCAAGTAACATTACGGGGGGATCGATTAACTGTCCCTTGTAACTTAGACTATTTGAACTGTATCAGCGGTGTTCCAGCGGCAATCGCGGTACGCCCAGCCGGCCAATATTTGATTGTTTGAGCTTGCTCGTTACTCAACAGTAACATTAAGCGGCATTGATATTCCCTCTGAGAGTTGCGTCTTGTTCTCACGATTTTCGATCAGTCTCCGATATTTTAATCAATAATTCAAGAGCACGAGCTCGCAATTTTTTTATTTGGTGTACCTAGAGGGAAAAATTGATCTTAAAAGCTTAGTTTCTTATTTTTCTTACATATGCATGTTGTGTATATTGTGAGAGTTGCATTTGTGTGTCTTGCCGTTCCGGAAAGTCTACGTTATTCGAGTCTATTGACATATACTTCGTTCAGAATCCAAGAACTGCCTTTATCCAAGCATCCATCCAGTCGATTGCCCCTGTCTCTCCTTAAAGGCTCAGCTCGTATGATGTATGCGAGACGCTCCGCTCGCTCTCGCGATACAAATATTATACAACACGAGAGAAATAGTCAATCCTTTCGTGTTCCCGTAGAAACTACAATGCTTTGCAATTCTACGTACCAGGTAGAAACGGAAATATTTCTATGAAGTTCTGGCTTATTTCTCCTTACGGAGCGTTCCCCAACAGCTTGCGAGTTTTAAAAAAGAAATTTCGGCCACGCTCGCGTGATTAAAAAAATTTCCATGAGGTAACAATTTCGGCGGATGTTAGGAGGAAATTTCATAGAAAACCTAAACACGTACGTGCGATTAACGTTTCGGAGTGGCAACAATTTTCGAGGACGTTACCTCCGGCGCTGTTAATTATGCGAACGTGTTCAGACTTCTATGCGTAATTTTTTTCAACTCAGAGCTATAATTGACTTCTATAGTTAACCCTAACGGGTTTATAAGAAATTTCTGTCTTACCACAATTTTTGTAATTATTAATTTTTGTGTGAAAAATATTTTTTCGTTTCTGATTTATATGTGATCTATAAAATTTTGAAGTGAAATCAATTTCTTCTCCAATAGCATCGTCGCGTCAATAACTTGCGTATATCCGTAGGCAGCGACACAGAGGGAATGTCAGAGTGTCAGAAGAATATATATCTCTCTCGTTTCGCGAGTGGTAGCAAGACATTTAT
Organism: Ceratina japonica; assembly: GCA_019453355.1. Taxonomy (NCBI): domain Eukaryota; kingdom Metazoa; phylum Arthropoda; class Insecta; order Hymenoptera; family Apidae; genus Ceratina; species Ceratina japonica. The sequence goes on along the minus strand of SMSR01015593.1, from coordinate 150,048 downwards.
TGCTGGCAATGTAAACGATTTTCTTACGCATATCGCGTCAGTTGCAACAGAGCGACAGAATTGATATTCGTACACGTTTCGGATGCTGCATATACAGTAATTCGTGGAAGCGATCTTATCATAGAATATTTTTATGACCGTGCCACGCGTTACGATGCAAAAGTTAGAACTGAAAATTCGAATTCCGTTTTCACTGCAACTTTACTCGCAACTAACTGACAGCCTTATCAACGTTAATAAAAATTCAAATAAATTTTAGTACGTAATAGTTATTTATATGAATTTCTTATCTATTCCGACACATTTATGTCACATCTGTGAACTTTTCACCAAGTCAGTCAGTTTCGTGCACGTCCTGGATTTTCGTCGATGCCCCGATTCATCCTCCGGGTTTCACGTTTTCGATTCCGCCACGCCCCACTTTCGTCCGGTTCTTTTTTTTATTCCATCCCTTCTTCTTGTCCACGTGTTCGTATATTTTCGGGCGCCGCGTCGCATTCGTTAATTCCGTTCCCGTGAACAGAATCATCCGCACTTTCGTTGCACCGTATCAGAATCTCGTTCGCTCCCGTGTTTTATGCACTTGGAGGTATTGTAATTCAAATGAGATAGAGCGTAGGAATGGCACACCGATTATTCCGTCTCGCGGGCTGTCTTTTTTCACGAATTTCAAATCCCTGTCTCCGCGCTTTCGCCGCGTTTCACTCGCGAGTGGAAATACAAATATATTCAACGGTCTTGAGTAAATTGTTCGTAAAATCCCGTCGAGCAACGATCCGTTTTTATTGCTAATTCACTCGACTTCGATCTCTCGTTGTTACCGACGCGCGCCGTTTGGTCCCTTAAAAGCGGTACAAATTTTTATTCACTGCAGGGATTTTATTCGGTCGAAATACGATTCGCAATTGAATGGCATGTTTTCTCGACTACCTCCCGACAACATGTCCACCTTGTAATCTTTTACGTTTGGACGGTTCGTAACAGAGGGTTTTCGTGAAGATCGGGACGACCGATTCACCCTTGTCCTGGCTTTCGTCGCTTCATGAAAGTAGCGCCGATCTGGAAAGGTCCCGGACAAGATCGCGTCTCGAGAGTAGTTCGTGTGTTGGCTCAGACGAGCCTCCGGTGTAGATCCTTCCGTCGTGAAAGGGAAATAGGGTGTGAACGAATCTCCGGGTAAAATGGAAACTCCGCGTCGCGGAGGTTCTTCTGCTGGGTTTTCGGCCCGGGGGAAGTTAATTCAAGGTAATGGCGCGAATTTCGAAGAAAATCTGTCTCCGATTCGTGGCACGAGATTGGCCGAGGGAAGGTCAATGCGTCCATTACCGGGATAAGACGTATCAGCAACGGAGAACTTTATCAAAATATGACTATGTCTCGGTTGAATTAATCCGATGTTCTCGTCTTGTTATTCCGGAATGCCTCTGTTCGGAAATTTATCTATACTTATTTATTGCCGGCCACAATGAAATACCAATTCTGTTTCCGATAGATATATTCGTGAATCGCTTATACTTTCACAATGGAATCGGCGCGGCTTTAAAGAAATATCTGAGGTTGTGAAAGATATATCGGAGGGCGAAATAAAGGTCCTCCATAACCCGATCCATTTATCCGCGGCGAGCGATCGCCGGAAGATGACTTTTTATATTTTTTCCCCCCGACCCTCTGTAAATTCGCTTTGACAGCAGAAAATACACTCGTCGACCTTCTTATGGATCGGACAACTGCAGTACTCGGGGAGAGGCTTGGCGGGTTCGTAGCCCCGGTGTCTTCTCTTTTCCTCGTCCGCGAGCTTGCTTTCCACCGGGATAAGATTGTCCTACCGTGTCGAGAGAGACCCACTTTCCGATTCGGTTCTCAGGATATAGAACGGCCGCGGCGCGTTGGTTTCCATTCGTGAAAGGAATACAGGCCGGATTCACGTGTAATAGAATTCCCTCACTCCGCGTCTCCGGGCTCAGTATAGCTTATTAAATGAAAATTAACCGAATACGTATTCTAGTACAAGTCGCGAATAATACTGGCAAATTTGATTTTATACTTTAATGAATCCTGTATATTTTGGGACGCAGTGTTACTACCTATCCAAACAAACGTAGAGAAATGCTGTACCAAGAAAGTTTGCTTTACACAGTAATAATAATAATAATAACAATAATAATAATAATAATAGTAACGTCTTCCTGGGAACGATAAGGAACGGCGTAACAAAGCACAAGCCGGCTTAATGGTTGACGGGAAACACGAGGCCGGAAGCGATGCGAGCAAGGTGTACCGTCGCGTACCGTGCTTACGAATATGCAAATGCGACGGAGGACGTCGACGAAACGTGGGAGTCGGCCGATAAGTCTCATAACCAATCAGCCGGATTAGATTAATCCCTCCTTCGGTGTCGTTTAAGTAAATCCAGCCGGCGATGAATTGGATCGGGCCATTCGCCATAGTGTGTATACGGATCCGATGCCTGGGCAAATTGAATCGCGTTCAAATTCGTTTCACGCCGCGGCTCGACAACCGCGTTTGTATAATCGAATCACGGCCAGGCCTAAACCGTCGAAGGTAAATCCCTTTCTAGTCGATTCGTCGCGTCCCAAGCGCAGTCGCTGATTATTAGTTCTCGATAAAGTTTGAATAAAAATCTATTCCGCCCCGCAGGATTTGTAATAACTGAAAATCTGGGTCTCAGCTGATTACAGTACGTGCTGATAAAAAACAAGGATATCTCGTCTGAGAAAGACCGGCGGAAGTTGCATTTCTCCATGGGAAAAATTAGAGCGATGGAAGGATCTTATTTGTCGGCGGTTCCTTAAAAATTGTTTGCCTTAAGTTAGAGAGAGTTTCAAGTAGCCTCCATACACAGGGAGGGTGAGGGGGGGGGGCTTGGTATCCCGAGTTGCCGAGCATTCAGACGATTCTATACCGACGAAAACGCTTCGAACTTTAAGCAAAATTGCTTTTTCTTCCTCCAAAGGGGGTCCCCGGGAATACCGAGATTGACTAAAAGTTGTTTACAGTTTATCGCTGGCCAAGAAAGATTCCTTGGTCCCCCCCTTTCCCCGATGCTTCGTTCAAGTCCTTCGTTTACTACAAATTGGAAATTTCAGAGCCAACATTGTAGTGGGAAAGTATAACAATTACCGAGTCTCGAAACGCCGTAGTTCAAGTTTCCTGATTGAATATTTTTTTATTCACATTATATTAGACATTCTGGGAATTGTTAGAAGTGTTTATTAGAAAAATGTTAACAGTGTTTTCTCAATATTTTGGAGCGTAAGACTTGGCAGCAAATCCGGGGCAGGGAGTTCATATTGGTGAAGGGTCTCGTGTCAAAGGATACGCAGGTACGATGGGATTGTGGCATCTTTGTGCGCCGGTTACAAAGGCATTTATATGTTTCACGGATACACGTCACGGGTCTAATATCAATGCGGTATTGTGGGAGAGAAGCGTATTGTATCTACGAACGGCGACGCGGCGGGGGTGGCATCCCTGGAAAAATGTCTTTCATGCGTCAGAATCGGAGAAAATGTTTTCCTCCTTCAAGCGTCTCCACCTCTTTTCGTTTCCTCAGCGACAGACATTTTTCATAAAGACCGAGAAACCGAGCAGAATCTCTCGAGGATACCTTCGAGATTTTTCAAAATTGGCCGGGCTGTACAAATAAATCGCGCGTCGCATTATATACACCAAACGCGCGGAGGATATTAACGTTTCAACCCTCCGAGATGTGTATCCCCGTTTTTTCCCTTCGCGAGGGGTAATTTATGTACGCGGTTATACGGTTCTTTCACGAGGCGTTGCGCAAACGTACAGAAAATGTCTATCCACCGTACGGTTAGTACGGAACAATGCGGTGGGCTTCGATTCGCCGCGAACGAAACTCGAGATCGATGCGGGGCCGTTACTTTAATATTTCACTTTTTACTTCCGGCCAATGGGGAACGTTAGCGCACGCGGAAGCACGACCTGCCAGATATTTGGAATTTATCCAGAGGGGAAAAAAAAAAGAAAAGAACCGGTACGTGTCTTGTGTATAATAGGCCAGGAGGCGAGATCGATATGATGGTGGCCGCGAGCACCAACGAGGGAAATAGGTCACGCTTTGGTCAGACAAGGGTGTATAATCCCGGTACACGGCCAGACAAGTGGAATAACCTGCTATATGGTCAGATAAGTGGAATAACTCTGTGCACGGTCAAAATAAGTAGTATGATCCCGGGGTACATAACCCGGGCAAGTGGTATAAGCGCGGGTACACGGCCGGGAAAAGTAATATGATTCCAGAATATGGTTATGGGAGTAGAATAGCTCCCCGGTACGGCGCGGTGCACTAGGCTAGGCACAATGGGTATGGCTCTGGTATAAAATCAGATAACTAATGGAATCTCTCTTTACGCGGCGCGGACCGCTATGTGATCAGATAATCGATATGTCTCGGCAATATTTCTATCGGATAAGCCAAGTAGAAATCTTGCCTTACCTTATCAGACAGCTATAATCTTGTAGATAAGGAGGTAAAAATTGCTCTACCCTTTCGATCGTAAATAGCGCCGCAGTCGCTTAATCGGGCAAACAGTAATATAATTATTTCCTGTTCCTTCCGGGAATCCCGTCTGGAATTCAACTCAATTGTATTATGATAATCCATTGATTCTACAAAGGCGAGGAAACAGTCTCTTAAGTCAAAAGATTAGGATCGTTTTATTCGCACAACTTCTTTAACAATTAATTTCCATGCAAAAGGAACTGAAGGGATTCTCTGTTCGAGAGTTTCGTCTTCTGACCGACTCGTGACTTTACCGCGTATGAAACAGGCGGTCAGTGGTCGATCGTGGGTCCAAAGTTTCTCGCCAATAGAGAGCGTTCGGGATTCAAGGGAACCGGCTTTCTCGTCCGCTACGAAAAAGAAACGAAGTCCGTGTGCAAAAGCAAGTCGCGCGCTCTAATTTGCGGACAACAAGACGTCTCTGTCGCTTTGCGGTCGCGAAGACGATAGACGCGCTGACGTTCGCATCTTCGTTCCGTCCTTTGCCGGCGACGGTGGACTGCCGTCGCCGTGGATTGGATTCCGTGGAATGTGGAATAGCTTTGTAGTCGTTCCTTGCACGGTTGTTCACTGTACAAGCCCGGGCACAGAGGGACCCGGTAACTGTTCGACCCAAGTTTCCGGTTTTGATTGACTCGCGATCCGCCGAGAAGTCATTCGATTTTACTTTTAATTTACGGAATGTAGGTCGGCTTAAAATGAGAACGCAGGCACTGTGGATAAAGCGTAGCTGAGTTTGCCGGACTTGGAAATTTCTGTTTCGTTAATCCAGCGATGTCGCGATTTTAAGAGCGAACCCCGCATCCCCCGTGAACTTACGGGCGAAAACTCATCAGTCGTTGGTTAAAGTTTCGCACAAGTTTTGATGGATTCGCGTTCGCGAGGACTCTTGCGCATGGTAAATCCATTTTCCTCGTTCACGTTGCTGTAAAAGCTGGCCTCGATTGTTGTTACGTTGCCATGATTTCCTTTATGCATCTACTTTCATCGCGCGATTTGCTGAATTAAAATAACATAGGAAATGATGATAAGAGAGCAGATCTTTCATCAACAAGTAAATTTATTCTCCTTGAATCTTATCCGACAATAGCAAATGGCACGAGGCATGTGAAATAAAATGTTTCTGCGCCAGATTGAGTGCAGATAAAGCATCGGTATATCTCGCATGCGGATTTACTCTGTTAACATCGTATTATGTAGTTCCACAATGTATGCATCGCCGTGGAAAAGGTCGGGAACAAAAGACGTAGGAATAAGAGATTCGACAGCAACAATAACCCGCAATTACGCTAACCACGTTTTCTTCCCTCTTGGTAATTTTGTGTACGAGCACGCATCGGTCTTCGATAAAGCTGGCTGCATTATTAATTTGTCCGATAATCCAATTGTCTTCCTCGTTGTTTGTCAAATGAACATCGTCCTCCTCGTGGAACTTTCAATTGTGGAACGAAATTGGGGAATTGAGTATCTCGTTTCGCCATTCGTCTGCAAAGATATCTAATATCATCCAGATTACTCCGGTGCTTCCGTCTCATTTTCTCATCCTCCGGCCAGAGGAAAATGGGGCAAGATGGAGGCTTTCGAAACCAATTATTTCCCCGAGAGGAATCGATTCGATGGGACTATCGTCACGTTTTCGGGGCCGTTTTCACGGGCTTCCCTCTATTCGGACACTTTCTCCTCGACTTCTATAGACCGGGAATAGCGTGAAGGGGGGACACGGTATTAACTCTATCGATCGAGTCGGCTACGTGTCGCCTCGGTCAATGTTTAGAATGGAAGCCGCAATTCCTTTTACCGTCGAAGTCGATTGTTGTCTCTTCATCCGCGTCTCGAGATACGCTCCTGCGGTTTCGTAGTATTGTTGCCCGAGCCACGAAATCCCAAAGCGTCCCAGACGATCCTCCAGCTTCCTAAGATTCGTTTAACGAAGGACTCAGTCCTGTCAGATTGTTGAAGCTAATATTCGTCGAGTACCGGTTGCTTGCTTGGCAAGCAATTACTTCCAGTTGCATCGATTACGCTAATTTGGGACTTGGAAATTTATGGAGATCGTGGATGATATTAATGAATATTAAGCACGGGATAGTATTTCGCGAAACAATTTCCGCAGCGTTAACTAACGCGTATAATGTATAATGATTCAGGTTGTTGGTCCTGGAATCATGTTCCTCGAGTTTACTTATGAAAGTTGCATAATGAACTGGTCTCGGCAGCGTAATCGAGGAACGCATTAACAAAAGCTAACCGCATCGGCCACGATGTCCCTTTGAATATTTCCTCCTTTGTGGCAAGGTGGACGCTTAATTGTGTACCGTTATTGTTAGCGCGCGATCATCGCTCTCGTTCTTCTTCTTCTTCTTCTTCTACTACTACGGCTTTTTTCGCCCTTGTGAACGTCGGACATCGCATTATATCCACGGTTGCCACGGTTGAAACGTCGACTCTCCATTGCCCATTGTTCGGGTGCGACGCACGGAACAAAGCGATGAATAAACACGCGGGGGTTGAATAAACAGCTTCTTCTCTTCTGCGGTTCCGTCCGGGCTTTCTCCTCTTTCTGTTCCGCTCTCTTCTTTCCTATCTCCCTTACCTTCCATCCGGGGATTTTACGCGTTTTTTACAATTTTCTGACGAAAAATGAAATCTCC
>SMSR01015593.1:132039-142818 GCA_019453355.1 Ceratina japonica | reverse complement strand
AAAGCGTCCCAGACGATCCTCCAGCTTCCTAAGATTCGTTTAACGAAGGACTCAGTCCTGTCAGATTGTTGAAGCTAATATTCGTCGAGTGCCGGTTGCTTGCTTGGCAAGCAATTACTTCCACTTGCATCGATTACGCTAATTTTGGACTTGGAAATTTATGGAGATTGTGGATGATATTAATGAATATTAAGCACGGGATAGTATTTCGCGAAACAATTTCCGCAGCGTTAACTAACGCGTATAATGTATAATGATTCAGGTTGTTGGTCCTGGAATCATGTTCCTCGAGTTTACTTATGAAAGTTGCATAATGAACTGGTCTCGGCAGCGTAATCGAGGAACGCATTAACAAAAGCTAACCGCATCGGCCACGATGTCCCTTTGAATATTTCCTCCTTTGTGGCAAGGTGGACGCTTAATTGTGTACCGTTATTGTTAGCGCGCGATCATCGCTCTCGTTCTTCTTCTTCTTCTTCTTCTACTACTACGGCTTTTTTCGCCCTTGTGAACGTCGGACATCGCATTATATCCACGGTTGCCACGGTTGAAACGTCGACTCTCCATTGCCCATTGTTCGGGTGCGACGCACGGAACAAAGCGATGAATAAACACGCGGGGGTTGAATAAACAGCTTCTTCTCTTCTGCGGTTCCGTCCGGGCTTTCTCCTCTTTCTGTTCCGCTCTCTTCTTTCCTATCTCCCTTACCTTCCATCCGGGGATTTTACGCGTTTTTTACAATTTTCTGACGAAAAATGAAATCTCCGAGACCACGCTCCGAGGCATGAGCGTGGAATAAAAGTAAATTTTCGAAAACTCAATTAAAGCAGGGCACACGGTGAATTTCGTTTTATATTTTATGGGAATTTATACGCAGATGTGGTCGCGGCCCTAAAAACGGCGCGGAACGGTGGCCCAAAATTATTGGTCCTTATAACGGCGGACACTAAGTTCTCGCGGTGCGCGCAAGAAGCTGAAGGCTTCTCGTTTTACCGCGGTCAAAATTCCAGAGCCAGCGATAAGGCGGCCCCGGGAAACGTTTCAGTTATTGCATTCCGTTCCGACCCCTGGGACAAATTGTCGCGCCTCGCTAAAACCCGCCGGTAATTAACTGCATCCATCTTGTCCCCGTCCCACATTTCGCGACGCGCGATTGTTTGGTAAATAACGCCGCGCGGCGCGATGAAAAAACTTGATTGCGTTCGCAATCGTCTGGTATCTTTTGAGCGACTCAATTGTCGCGACGCGCGATGGCTTCAAATGCGTACGCGTTCTGAATTTCGCTCCGGTTTTGTTGAAAAAATAGTTTCTACTCTGTTCTCTTATCGGTGGCTCGGTTAATTGTCGACTTCGCGCATTCACGACGAGGTTAGCGTAGTCTATTATAAAACGTGAACGAATTCCCAGAAAATACGAATCAATTATTTTATATGCGCAATCAAGATTTCGAAAGTACCGTGAAAAGTGTTAGGAGAATAGAAGTTCCGAAGTGAACGGGAGAAGGTGTAAAAGAATTCTGGCGAATAAAAAATGGCAATGAAAATTGAAATAAAAAGGAGCGAGCTAAGTCAGGTCTCACGATCGGGCATCAACTACCCATACTTCAGTTGCCTTCTGACGGAAGTTGGAAATCCTCGGGAGTCGATCAGCCGAGTTTCGGGGCCGAATCCGTGTCTCCGACTGTGTATGCCCCCCACCCCCCGGCCCCCCTCCGGTAAAATACTATTAAAAGTTCCGCGGGGAAACGCGAGGGAAATCCAGATCAATTACCTTTCGGGAGAACAATCTCGGCTTTAAGGCCTGAAACTTTGACGGCTGCCGAATCTCGGTATACGAACTTTCGGATTGAAGCCAGCTATTTTATCGGGTCGGATTATGATACGTACGAATCGGTTTTCGATTTTAGCTTTCACTTTGATCGTGTTAATTGCGCCGAGTTTCATCCGACTCTGAATCGCGCTAATGATATCTTCGTTAATTGATAAATTATATTCGATAATTCTCTTTGCCCCGCATAAATACATGTTAATTTAATGCCCTGATTTACGCGCTTTGTGCGTACGAGTGTACGAGTTGTCATTTCTAAATCGCTAGATCAGGTGGATTTGCAAGGAGAATGATGCGCGGCGCTTGGTCTTTCGGCGGTAGACGAGTTCTCAGTAGGAATTTCGCTGACGCACGCGATCCGGGTAGCTCAGTAGTCATTTGCGAGGGAAGATTTTCAAGCGTACGCTTCAAAGAAATCATCTTCCAAAGCGCGGAGGGGCATTTTTAAGAACGAAGTATAGAAGCTACGTTTCTGTGCCCGCGCGCTTGTCAGTAACGTCAAAGAGTCAGCGGAAAAGCAAGAAATGTGCCAAGGAACTCGAATAAGGAAACGAAGCCCGACTTTGTGTCGCGTTTCCTTTGGGACGCGGTGCGCGGGTATTTAACAAGGCACCGCCGACGAGGACTGAAAGAAACTTGTTAAAAATCGGGAGAGCCTGTTTCGCCGGCGTCGGATCGGTGCTGGATTAACGACAAATCTATTTCCTGGAATTAGTTTATTAAAATCGGTCGCGCCGAACCGTCGCAGCCAGGAGCCAAGTAACTCCGCTGCAATTTATCGCCGCGTGATAGGATCTCTATGGCGGGCGAGAGAAAAAGGGGATGGCGTAGCAGCTTCATTGATTGAACAAGCCAGCTGAGCGCAGTAATCAAGTTCTCACCCTCGAGTGCGGACACGTTCTCCGGGTGGACACCCACTTCCGGTCAATTGCCGGGGTTTACCTAGACCGTTCCAATAAAGTGGACCTCCTCCTTCGTCGGATTTACCGCGCGCTGTTGTTTCAACTTGGATGTACGCGCCGTGAGACGTCTGGAAGTCGGTATTCCCGGCAGAAATATAGGAGCGACCGTCGCCCCGGCTCCGCGCGACAGTGCAACGTTCTATACGGTGGTACAGTTAATATCCAGGGAAATTTACATTTCCGGTGGAAATCGACAGCTCGCNCTTTCGCCGCGTTTCACTCGCGAGTGGAAATACAAATATATTCAACGGTCCTGAGTAAATTGTTCGTAAAATCTCGTCGAGCAGCGATCCGTTTTTATTGCTAATTCACTCGACTTCGATCTCTCGTTGTTACCGACGCGCGCCGTTTGGCCCCTTAAAAGCGGTACAAATTTTTATTCACTGCAGGGACNCGCCGAACCGTCGCAGCCAGGAGCCAAGTAACTCCGCTGCAATTTATCGCCGCGTGATAGGATCTCTATGGCGGGCGAGAGAAAAAGGGGATGGCGTAGCAGCTTCATTGATTGAACAAGCCAGCTGAGCGCAGTAATCAAGTTCTCACCCTCGAGTGCGGACACGTTCTCCGGGTGGACACCCACTTCCGGTCAATTGCCGGGGTTTACCTAGACCGTTCCAATAAAGTGGACCTCCTCCTTCGTCGGATTTACCGCGCGCTGTTGTTTCAACTTGGATGTACGCGCCGTGAGACGTCTGGAAGTCGGTATTCCCGGCAGAAATATAGGAGCGAGCGTCGCCCCGGCTCCGCGCGACAGTGCAACGTTCTATACGGTGGTACAGTTAATATCCAGGGAAATTTACATTTCCGGTGGAAATCGACAGCTCGCGAGAGCGAGCGGGGTGATCCCGTTGGGTACTTCGAGTCAATTTGTAACCGGGCTATTTTTATTTTCTCAATCTCCCACGCTCGGAGGCATCCCTCGACGTGTGTCTAGACGATTTCCTTAAATCGTTTCTCACGAATGACGCCCGGCTCCTTCGTGTCAATTTCGATTCTCCTTAGTTCGCAGATCGCACGGGATTATAAAATCATTTGAGGTACAGGCAATATCCACAGTTTCGTTCATTGGTGTGTATGATGAAAATGTAAATTAACTTCATCTGGGCGCAGAAGTTCCTGTAACTCCGGTATGAAATTCGCGTCGGGGAGTACTACCTATACATCGGGCGCTTCTACTTATTAAATTCATGAAACTCTGATGACGGGTCTCACAATAGATATTCAAGTCGCATTTGCCCCGAGTCGTTAGAAACGTGAATTTCTCAAGTCATCGCGCGGAAATAATAACGGTTCTCCGAGGAGATTTCGTCCAATTTCACGAGTAAATGCGACGAGTCACCGGCCGCGTCGAAAAACCACGAGCTGGACAGTGTTTTCGTTCTCCCAACAGGGAAGATCCATTTGAAAAGATAAATGGTGTCTTGGTGTCTGAAAACGCGAACGACCCCGGTGTCTCTTTTCCCCCTTTTCGGCCTTTTATTTTCCCTTCGAATTTTTCCATCCTCGTTTATAATCCGCCGCTGAAAAGCTGACGGTGGCCGCGGCAAATGTATTCCCCCGGCCTGCGCCATCGCCTCCCCCCCCCGTGCTCGAACACGCGTTTAAACAGCGTTGAGCTAAATACGTTTGAACCTTTTATCGAATTCGAAGACTAGCTCTCCGCTCTGAAGGGAAAGAAACTTCTTTCTTGTGCTACTTTCCCGGTCGACGCTATCGTTAACCAAGGCGTGCACGCTCGCGGTAAGTCCCGACTGGCCAAAAGCGATATTGAATTCTATCGAGCTTCCAAAGCCAAAGAAACCCTCCAACTTTGACTTTTGCGAGGTGAAACTCTCTTCCTCTATTTTCTTAACAGAATAAAAGTGTAACAAGCTCTTTGCGGCGGATATGATTCCTAAATTTCGATTAGCGATTGGCGAATTTACGTCGCGCGAAACGTTCTCAATTCCTCGATTTATGTAATCCGTTACATAGATTTTTGTTGGTGCGATTACTAGTTTCTGTATTTTTCTGCAGAGCACGGGTTGGCGAAATTTTTTAATTTCGTGCAAAAGGAAATACCATGTCCGGAAACGTGCAGATCTTTTTGCCAATTATTACCTTTCTTCTTGGAGGGAACCTGGTTTGTCGATACAATCTTCTCACAATTTGCTCCTCTTATTTCGTCGTCCGCTTTTCTTGGATCTTCCTCCTCCTTGGTAATCCATTTTCTCCTTTCTCGCTCTTGGTCAGTTCAACGAGCGAACACGTCGATTCGGTTTTCGCTGGAAAGCCAACGAGATAGCTCCAAGATCGTCTTCCTGACCGATAATGAAATTTTCGTGGACATCGCACGGGCGTTTGCGATTTACAGTACGAGCCGAGTTAACGAACGTTCAGACGCGCGAAATTGCTCGTAACAAATATCCCGGCGAGAATACTTCTCGCAATAAACGTGTTACGATCCCTTTAATACAAGTAAAGCAAGATGGAATTCTTTATCAAAAGAATATTATTTTTTTAAAGGATGATTCCTGATAATTCAGTAAAAATGAAACCACGAAGCTAAGAATTAATATTTAATTTTATTGGAGACGTTAGGTTAGTGATTAACGCGTTATTCTTATCATTATTTCGCTGTTTCGCCGCGATTAGGCGAAGGCGATAATATCGATGGTACAAATGGCGTCCTGTAGCGGAGTTCCGGCTTTCTAGAGACCGAAGCAGCTTTGGTTTTATGGAATCCCCAGCCGGCACGTTCCTCGGCCTTCTTTTTGCTACCCTCCGCGTTCGAACAGACCGACACGGCGTAGAAACTTGGAAGAAATAACTTTAATTCACCGCGGGAACTCGGAAATCTATTAAAGTAAGATCTGATCGTTTTTAAAGAACGTTCGTGCTCGCGCAGCCAACGATTCTTTCTTTTCTTTTCGCCCCCCTCCCGCTCCGCCCCGTTTCTTCTATGCACCACCACGGGTTTCCACGTTCGCCCGGCGAGGGTTTATTTTTATCGAACCAGAACTAAAGGCAGATCGTGTCGAGTTCGGAACGGAAACTATCGCGACGAAGGGGCTCGAGTGTTTTAGCAAAGATAAATCGATCGTCGCATCGGCGATAGAAATGACTATATGAATAATATCCGGTGGTCGTATTCCCAGCAGAAATCACGCCGGTATTTCGACTCGTCCGTCTGGTATTCGTAAAATGCACTAGTTCGCGAGAATATAATCCGAAGTTGACGAAGAACCCGCGAAGGTGACGTCTTTTTTATCAGAGAATTTCGTTTCGTTTAATCAAGATATAAATTTGCCTAATTACNAAGATAAATCGATCGTCGCATCGGCGATAGAAATGACTATATGAATAATACCCGGTGGTCGTATTCCCAGCAGAAATCACGCCGGTATTCGTAAAACGCACTAGTTCGCGAGAATATAATCCGAACTCGACGAAGAATCCGCGAAGGTGACGCCTTTTTCATCAGAGAATTTCGTTTCGTTTAATCAAGATATAAATTTGCCTAATTATCATTAAATTAAAATATATTACTTTAATTAAAGTATGAATTTATCTTATCGCTGGCCGTCGGCGTTACGCAGTCTATTTTATTCTGAAATTCAGTCTAGAATTATGAAAAACGAATTGGCTCGGCGAAGGGAGTGCATAAAGGTCAAGATCATTTATCGGTACGTTCAAAAAATTTCGCCTCTCGCCTCTATCCTTTATGCATAGGTGGCAACCATGAAACTTTAAAGTTTAATAAAAATTCATACCCTGTGAGAACCGGTACATTCTGAAGCGCCTTATGCACTTCTTTTCTCACGTTTAAAAATTCTCGTCTGCATTCATAAAGAGTCTTCTTCTCTCGCCCGTTTTCCCTTTATACTTTTCTCGTTTGATACATGCCAAGGCATCGGAGCGTCCGCACTTCTACCTCTCTTCCGTTTCGTTAATTTTGTAGAGGCGCCGGTTTATGCGATCGAAAGCCAGAGTGGCGTTCAAACAATGAGAATCAGTCAATAAGATCAGATGTTGCCGGTACATTGATCACGATAAATAGAATTTCTACCTGTGCATAGTTTAACTCCCGCGTTAAACTTCTTCCGCATCTTTTGTGCCATCGGTTTGCACATCTGTCTAACTATAGTGGAGATGGGTTCACGTTTGCGTCGTTTGAACTCGGATAAACGGCCGGATCACAAAGGGATGCGCGCGTTACACAGCCAGGCAGCTGGATAGGTAGGCAACCACACACAGAAGGAGTTCCAGAGAAGTGTTAGCGCAACTTGGACGCCCACAAAGGAAGCTTGCTCGAGCCCCGCGACAAAGGTCAGAAACAACGATCGGAATCTTCAGGAAATTAATTTAACATCATCGCGTAATTAGTTTACGCTCAACGTCGCCGGGCGAGGCAGACGCGTCGCGTTTTCTTTAGTAGCTCGAGCAGCTTACGACCTCGAACTTGCGATTTTGCGAATAATTTCCAGTTGCAAAGATAGAAGGCGTTTTACTGGATCAAATGAGGTCGCTGTATCACAGACAAATTCCAAACCCGTGGTCTTTTTGGCTAGGTATTATTCTTTCGACATTTTCAATTCCCCGCAATCGAATTTCAATTTGGCGCCGCCTCCGCCCCCTTTTTCTTCTATCGTTTCCGGTGGTCAGGACGGGAAATCTAATTATGGCCACTTACACCCACGACGCGACGCATCCTGGCGCGCGCGGTCGCCGGAAAGGAAAGGAAATTGCAGGGACCACGCCTCATTGACCCGCGTCCTTCCCGAAAAATCCTCTACGGCTTTTGCACCGGAAACGGCGCCGGTGCTGCGGCGAACCCTGTGTGGAAGTACGTGCGCTGGAAACGACGCGTTTCTTCGGTAGCCACGACGCCGTTCGAGCAATAGCAGAAAAAGGAGGAGGTCCTTGGCAATTTTCTCCTTTCGCAGTGGAAGGCAAGAAACCACGTTAATTGACGTTTATCTGAAAGAGGTTTGCTAACGGGGGGATTATTTACTCCTGACAAAGGATTTGTCAGACGTTAGCTCTGATTCGCCAGTACATTACTCGTATATACCTCGCTCATTATTTATTAATTTCATTACACAGTAAATGAATTTGGGTTTTATAAAATACAAGGATATGTCCACTTAATATTATTTTATGATAAATGCATGGAATTTTTATTTTAGTTTTTTTTAATTAAATTAATATATAATCGTTTATTTTAGATGCAGTTTTTATTGACTTCCTCTGCATATTATAACGTTATAGCTTTTATAGTTTGTATTTTTCGTTAGTTTCGTGCGTATCGCGAAGTTTATAGGAGTAGTAGTAGTAGGTTGGTTGATCGCGTGAAATAGTTGGTTGTCGGTGCGGGAAGCTAATTATCCCGCGGGAAAAATTCTCCGCGCGAGAGGTAACAGGGAAAACGGCAACGTGAAACGTTGTACGTTTCTACGTGCGGCAGCATCTCCATATCTCTTGAACAGGATTGTTAATTGGATTTTTTTCCTCCGGGGGTCGCGTCGTTTCATTATAACGCGGCCTCACCCCCGGTCCCTCTGGCCCCGCACGCTTACCGTTTCTCGCCCTCTCGTCGTTGTCTCCTCCCCGACAATTGTTTTACCCTATTTGTTCCACGCTCCTGCCCCACTCCCGCCCTCCCGTTTCTCATTGGTACTCGACAGTCTCCCTTTTGATTCTGTTCTCGACCCATTTATTCGTATCGCTGGTGTTTTCCTTTTTTTTTTTTCACTTCCTCGTCCACGTTCCACTTGATAGTGGTTTTCCACGACAATTTCCTTTTAACAGCTGCTCCTTTTCGTTCTTCTTATTTATCAGTGGCGCGTCGTGTCGGCGGGACCAGCTTCCGGTGACTTATTTTACTTAACGTATATCTCCGGGCCCTCGGTCACGAATTCTCAGAGCGCCCTTAGTTCCTCTTTTTGTCCGGTAACGTCACCGTGGAAACGTTAAGTGGAATACAGTGACGCGATTCGGTCGAAGCGAACGGGAAACTTTTACCCCTTTCAACCCTTTCAGAATTCGCAAATTCTAACTGTTGGAATGGACGACCACACTACTCTCAGAGTACACACGTTCCTGACAGTCGTAAAGTAAAAAGAATGCAGCTAGGACACTGGTCCAATGGCCGGAGATAAAGTCGATTCGTCCTGGGACTCGTTTATGTTCCCCAGAATGATTTACCTCGTGTCCATTGCGTAGTATATATAGAGTTTACTCCGCTCTAAATTATATTTATTATACGCCCTGTGGAACGAACTCTCCAAATCATTTCGTCATTCTACACTTTATTTCAATTACTCTCGTTTTAACCTATTTCGCAATAATAATGTCTCATGGTTGACTCGCCGCATTGGTCCTCTGCTCTGTCTATTAGCAAGACCGTTACGCAATTTCAATTCCGTCTCGGCTAACAATAAGCCTTCAAAGCATCGGCATCGCCAGAGCNCCTGACAGTCGTAAAGTAAAAAGAATGCAGCTAGGACACTGGTCCAATGGCCGGAGATAAAGTCGATTCGTCCTGGGACTCGTTTATGTTCCCCAGAATGATTTACCTCGTGTCCATTGCGTAGTATATATAGAGTTTACTCCGCTCTAAATTATATTTATTATACGCCCTGTGGAACGAACTCTCCAAATCATTTCGTCATTCTACACTTTATTTCAATTACTCTCGTTTTAACCTATTTCGCAATAATAATGTCTCATGGTTGACTCGCCGCATTGGTCCTCTGCTCTGTCTATTAGCAAGACCGTTACGCAATTTCAATTCCGTCTCGGCTAACAATAAGCCTTCAAAGCATCGGCATCGCCAGAGCGACGTCAAAGTGACTTACGCAACGAACGATTCGTAATATTATCGCCACCATTAGAGCCTAGGAACCGAGTAAATTACGCAAGAGATGTATTGACCCGTTCTGAGGTCTTACGCCTTCGATTCCCCGTCTGTGTCCGGTTTCCGAACGGGAAATGAAAGTCAGTGATCAAAAAATCGGGAAGAAGGATTCACGGAAGCTGCCGGTGTCGATACAGTATAAGAAAGGTGTCGGCTCTTATGATCACATGACTCTAATTTGGAAGGTAAAACCATGATTTCATAAATAACAAGATCATGGATTAAACAGATTCAATTGTTATTGCAATTTCCCTGTAATTCCAGTCCTTAAGGAATTAATTATAAATATTTTTAAATATAGAGTCACAGACATTTAATTAAGGAGGTTCATCTGGTACGTAGCAAGTCAAATGCAGGTTATAGAAAAGGGGAGTTTGATGTGACTAGCATACATGTTAATAACGGAGGTTATCTACTCTAAAGATGCAGATTTCGTTTGTTGTGTTTATATATTTCTCGATTTATAGTCACCCAATCTACCTAAATTTGCAATTAAAATATTCGTTAAATGTTTCTCTTTAATATGACATAAGTTTCATTCAAAACTGTCTGTCAATAGCTAATAAATTAGCGATAGAAGTCTGGGAAATCATTCTTTTCCATGTGACTACATGTAAAATTGTAAAAAATATTTATATTAATATCTCATCATGATCATGACTTAAAAATTATTTTGAGGTATCCTGGTATACTGTTATAGACTATCAAATTTTTTTGGAGATCTATCTGTTAATTCCTTAACCGGATGAACCTCCTTAAGTCGCTATGTTGTTGGTTGTCGCGAGAGTCCATTGTTAGTGTACTTTTTGACATAGTGAAGCTATTATTCTTTCGTATAGTGTGGTATCGATGAGAGACCGCGCGTCTTCCCCAAGATTCGCTGGTCGAAAATCGAAACGGAACAGGGAGTGGTACCATAGTACCTCGTTAAAGTCTCCAGACGAGACTTATCCGTATCCGTGCCAAAGATCGCCGCAACGCTCGGTGATCGATACTTGGAAACTGCTTGTTCAGTGCGAAGTTCCGTTTCAAACCTGTTTCGACGTGACTCCATCGCGCTGTTCCTGATCAATTCTCAGCTTATTCGATACG
>SMSR01015593.1:110065-130753 GCA_019453355.1 Ceratina japonica | reverse complement strand
CGCATTTTGAAATAGAGTAATGCACGACGTGATTACTTCGTTCGTGCGTCACGGTCTGACCATAGAAGGTTTGTTCTACTGGTTGAGATAATTAGTTAGGTCCTTAGTTGGGACTTTGCTTAAGAACCTCAGTCTCTCATGTATCAGACAAATCATTTGCTTAGAATATATTTCTAGAATGTCTCATTCAGCAATTTGAAGAATTTCTTGTAATTTGAAAGAACGGAGATATACTTCCTATACAGGACTGCATTTCGAATAGAAAAGAGTAATGCACGACGTGATTACTTCGTTCGTGCGTCACAGTCTGACCATAGAAGATTTGTTCTACTGGTTGAGATAATTAGTTAGGTCCTTAGTTGGGTCCTTGTTTAAGGACGTCAGTCACTTCATGTAACAGACAAATCATTTGCTTAGAATATATTTCTAGAATGTCTCATTCAGCATTCGATAATCGAAACAGCGTAGCTTGCATTACTACGGCCTCTGAACGCGTCTGTTGGTTTTGCACCTCGATCAGTTAATTCGCATCACGATTTTATGAGATTCCAGATAATCGATTAAACGATAGATAACCAATAACACCATTCTGTATTTGTATTCATCTTTTCGGTGATGGAGTTGGTTTTGGCTCTGTTTGACATACATATACCATTTCGAATAATTTCGATGTCAAATTCCCAACTGTAGTACAAAGTCTCTATTTATCGGTAACAAACGCTATTTGTATCTACAATTCGATAGTTCCTATATACATAATGATATTCCGGAAGAGTATTTCATACAGAGATATATTAAAATAATTTTATATGATTTTATTTGAAAGGCTGTTGCAACATGATGCTATTTGAGAAGTGCGTGTAATATTTTATTTGAAACCTGTGTTCGGTATAATTCAGTACAGCAAAACTAGAGTTCTAATTTCGACTCAATTTCCATGCTGAATTATAATTAGATTAAAATTCTGCTATAACAGAATTAAATTAATTTCTAATTCTAAACACAATAAATTACTCAACAATATTCCATTAGTGTCATACCGAAAGCGTTCAGNCAACATGATGCTATTTGAGAAGTGCGTGTAATATTTTATTTGAAACCTGTGTTCGGTATAATTCAGTACAGCAAAACTAGAGTTCTAATTTCGACTCAATTTCCATGCTGAATTATAATTAGATTAAANGCGTTCAAAAATACGATTGCTTTTGGATTCCATTAGCCGTGGAATTATTTCTAGCCTCGGGTTAAATTCTGATATAGAAATCGTGTTCGGTTTTACTCACCTATCACCGTTAAATTGACTTTGGAGTTTCGTGTCTGGCCGATCTGGAAATCGACGCGACACCTGTAAATACCGGCGTCCTCCTCCCTTATGTGGTCCACGCCGAGTTCGGCCGGTTTTTTGTCCGGCATGAAGTAAGCTCGATTCGAAAATACCGTGTCGTCCGACCATCGTTCCGCGATACCGAAATCTCGATCTCTCACATCGACGCTGGAACGGAGAGGGCAGAACATTTTTTTAAATAAATAATCTCGTATTTACCCAGGCAGTGGCCCGGGGGATGGATTTCCAAGAGGGCAGAGAACTTATTTTTGAAAACCCGCGGGGACGAGGCTGGCAAACTGCGCCGAAGGTTTAATCATAATTATTTTAATTAACGCCACGCGCAGACGACGTACGTACGTATTCCTCGAGTACCGCGATGAATAAATTAAAATCTCGGGGCCCGCGCGAATGAATGGGACGGGTTTTAAATGCAAACGTCGGGCTCGAGCTCGCCGCTTTTAAGATCCCTCGCCCATTTTTGACGTCGGGGCTTCTTCGGGCAAAGAGTCGTCGAGTCGTCGGTTTGAAAAACCAGCGTCAAGGGTATGTCCGTTATAAAAACGAATTTATGAATATTACGAGCATCGCCGTGTTAAATAACAGATCGTATTAGACAAAGAGGGCCGCGTTCAATTACGGCGCGAGAAAAAATAGACTTCCTAATAAGGAACCATCCCTGAGGATCTTATATCCGACGTTGTTCAAAGGGAATATTCATCATCGGACCGATTCGCAATAAATTTAGCGATCGCGTGCTGCAGCCCCGGCTCAATAATATCGGTCACACTAATCTCGCCGCGTCTCGCTTGCCAACCTGTCCCGTCGTTAGTTCCCGTAGGATAGGGAACCGGTTGACGGCTGTTTGTTCGCCGGGCCTCTCTCTGTGTGCCGGATCGATTTGCACCTTACCTGTAAACCGATGTACCGAGGTCCTCGCGGTACCAGAGCACGAGGTGAACCGAATCACCCTCGTGGGTGGTTGATATGTCGCAGGGAAGGTACGTGGGATCCCCGACTAACGCCACGATGTGCGAAATCGGTACTGTAACAGAGAAGCACACGCGAAATCATTGGACGGCCGGCACGAGAGTCATCGCGTATCGTGTTCCAATCCGACTGATTGCCGATTAATGTTTCACGGCCGACAGCCGAGTAATATCGCTTTGATCGATTGACGATTGATGGGTAGTAAGAGTTCTGGGAAACTTCTGTTTTTATTAGTTCCTGAGAGGGTGGTTTCCTGATTAATGGCAGTTTTATTGGACCGGTTTCCCTTTCTTAACGGCGACGGTCGAGAAGACCGTGTCGCCAGAATTGGAAATTCGCGTGTCATCGCGTGTACGCAGACTATACCCTCCGATTCTACCCTCGGATCGTTTTCTCTGTGCCCGTGAGCTTGTATAGGAAGTAATCAATACCTTGTACGCACGTTTATAACAGTTCAGCCACAAATTCCTTTGGTTAAGTTTTTCGACGTGCCGGGAAAGATGCGCGTTTCTCGAACTGGGTAAGGTAATATCGTTCGGCGACGGTTCTCCGGAAGCTCGTTTCTCGCGAAATCCGTTCGGTCTGTGTTCCGTGGTTCGCATAGAAACGGCTCCTACTTAACTAGTCGCTTCGAAACAAGAAACAAAAGGGGAGGGGAAAAAAAAAGAAAGAAAAATGAGCAGAACACAGAAGGAGAAAAACACGAAATAAAACGAAACGAAGACGCCAGTTTCCTCTCGTCGTTGTCGTCTTGGAGTAAAACGAGCCCCGAGTCCTCCAGTGACCCAGATCGTGGGCCCCGGCTGTTTTCCACGGTTTTAAAGACGAGCGTACCGAAACGGACGGGAATCGCGTACGCATCGACGACGAGCACGTCGTCCGACGCGTTATCTTCCAGATGAATGGACATCGTGACGTCGAAACACGACCGAAAACAAAACCGCGGCTTGTGTCCGTCGTTATTTATCGCGCGGACACGCCGGCCCAGCTCGCGGCCAATTTTCCTGATTAACTGGGACGCACCTGTTAAGAACCGACGAGCTCCGAGCTCTCTCAATTCGCACGAGAGTGATTGAAACACATTAATAGTAAATATATGTTATACCATATATACTACGATATATACTGCGTCGTCCTTTGGTTACGTTACGGAATTATACTTGAACTGAAGACACTGAAGAAATCTCAGGCGCCGCATTTACAGCTAGATGTATTATATTACGAGAGAATGCTCTGGTTCTGTGAAAGGAAATATCGTGTCGCGTTGTCGTGACAAACCCGGACAGAGGGATTCATACTCGTTGTCTGAGACTGAGGTCCTTTTTTCGCTGTGGCCGGTTCTTCTTCGAGCTTTTACGCCTGTTTTTTGTCACTGGTAAGCCAGAAGGGTAGAACACGGTTTCCCGTAAAACGAGAGCCGCGGAGAAACGTTATACGCTTAAAGCGGTGACCGCGACGCGACGTTTCCATTCCCTGATCTAAAAATTTTATTTTTTTCCGTACGAATATTTTATTTAATGAAACGATGACCGAGCGTCGACGAATTCGTCCACGCGAGGGATTAACGTGCACGTAAACTTTTTCTAACGAACGCGAGAAAGAAATATTGGACGGTTGTATGAGTCAGCATGAGATAGCAGAATTAAGTGGTATAGGTCGGCGTATAGTCGGCCGATTCGTATCAGCGGGGCGAGAGTGGGTAATTAACTCACGGGGCGATGTCTTAATGCGTATAATATTGAGAATTAAGCTCGGCGCGAGGCGCGTAATTAACAGGGCGCGGCGGCGCGGTTCATGGTGTAGATTAAGCAGTACGTGTCAATAATTAGCGACACGATAACCGCGCGCCTCGCCGAACAGATTAAGTAGTGTAGATTCGTATCCGTAAGCGTGCACAGAACCGCGGGCCTGGATTATACTTGTACACCCGCAGTTAAACGCCGGTTAGGCGTGATTTGCGACACGGTGCATTACGGTTTTTGCATCGACGAGTTCCGCGTGTACATATACTTTATCTAATGGCTTTGCATGTACGTTACGCTCGGATGAAGCGAGATATTATAACGTCTTTGCCGGGGACGTGATAAAATTGAAATATTCATAATGTGACGTCGACGTGATTTCCCATAAGATATGGAACGAAGTCGAGCGAACGTATCGTATCGGGCACCGGCGTTACACAAGAAACCTCTTTCACGAGTCGATACCGCCATTTTGCGTTCTTATTCTTCGGCCCGCGCCGGAGGAAATTCGAAACACTCGCCGCGGAAATTGACGCCGGCTTCGCCCCCGAACGCTTTCCACCGTCGAATTTCAGGGGACTCGCGCCGGCGAGCGAGCCGCGTTTAGAATATCGGGAACGCGGCGCGCCGGCATTATCGAGCCGACGTCTATCACACGCGCGATTTTTCCCGGATTTCGACGCGGTAAAATGAATAGGAATGTACCGGCGCCGGAGCGTAGGTTGGCCGAGCACACACGGCCCGCCTCCCCCCCAGATTCTCGATATTCGGAATACGTTCTTTCCTGTCATTCGGGTGAAATATGATCCGCGGTCCGCGACGTTGCTTTTATTGATATTCGACCGTGTCCCGCGTAACGTTCGACACGGAACTACCTTTGGCCGGTCCCCGGGCCGAAGAGTTTTTTGCCTCGCCCGGATCGATGTAAACGTGCTTTTTGCTCGGCTGTCCACCGGAGACGCGGGCCAAATGTACTTGCGAATATAACGTACGCGTAATCCGATAGGGACATTTGTCACGGCCAGAGGTATTCGATTTAATGGTTCGTCGTCTCCGCCACCGCCGCGAGTCTTATCTTCGCAATACAGTTTTTGACGTGATTAACGTCCATAAACGAGACCGAGAATGGTTTATTGGATAACATGAAACGAACTCTATGTAATACATTTTATATACATTATTGAGTACATCATCAGTAGAATTAAATAATACAATAATTGAAGTGATTAAATTTAGATACGACGTATTGGGTCCGGAAAGTTTTTTCCGATTTTTATGGAAAATTTAAAGCGGATTTTAACTTTGATATACATGTTACAATCGTAATTATCGCGCATGTGTGTGAATTGGAATCGGCACCAGGTAGTAGATGTACAATGTACATTATGTACGACAAACAGTAGCGTACAAGTGTAAGAGTACAGTACGTGTAGTACGGAAGTCGAGAGCCAGCACATAGTCGATCGATATTATAATAACTATACTCATTGATTAATGTTCGAGCATATATGCTCGAAGGTATTAATCGTCATCCATTATATCTGTCTATTTCTCTTGTTAACAAATATTTATAATAAAGCCCGAGTTTTAACACACGTTTATACTTGGAATATGACAATGATTTAATTTTTATACACATTTATCCCTGGAATCTCACTTTTTAGAAAACATATTTTATTTTATTTTATTTATTTATTTATTTACGGGTCCATTGGCCCTTTACAAGTACTGGTAATATAAAGAGCAGAACAAAAAAAGAAAAGAAAGATTTACATACTCCGAAAACTTCATGAGTGAAAAAAACACAAAAAAAAGAAAAAAAAATAAAATGAATATTTTATACACAAATATTTAATTGATTTTTAATCATTCTGACAAATACCTATCCTAGTGCCAGCAAAACTCGGCACGAACTTTCAGGACAACACAATATAACGATAAAATTTAACTTTTTTTTAATATAAAAATTATGCACAGAGATTCGTGCAAATTTAAAAAAGTTCAGCCACTCGCATATTCTGAAAGTTCCAAGACGTTAAGTTTGTTACATATTTGCACGAACCATCTTAAGCGTAGACGTTGTGACATATAGCAGCCTGTTTAGTTAGCAGCTCGGAATGAAAAGGGAGATGAAAATAAAACAAATGACAGTTTCGACGAAATAAGTCACGCAATAATTGCGCGCGTAGCCTGTGAAAGAGCAGCGCAGTTACGAAATTACGTGCTTCAATTAATTTTAACTACACCCTCGCTAAACGCTCGTTCACGCGCTGTGTTTTATCAACATCATTTCCTCGTTCCTTTCTTTTCCTTTTAATCAACGCCGACGACGTGTTTAATTTGTTTCCGACGGATGTTCGCTGCCATTTTAATGAATTATAATTAACGGGCCAGGTGAGACTTAATCGAGCGCCAATCGCTTCGATTTCCCGTTTCAAATCAACTCCAAGTTTATTGAATCCATTCGCGCGAACTTCGAGAAACCCTTTACAGGTTTTATTCAAATATATAATTACAGTTCTTGTTAAAATACGCCCTCAGAATTTATAATTTGCAATCGTTTCTGATGTAATAATTGAGAAACTGCACGTACAGTATTAAATAGAATTTAATCGAAATTTAATCTATTTTATATTGTATAATTGATTAACTATTAGTTAATAGAATGGTTATGTTGTTTCCAGTATCGTGGATCGCTACAGCAGACACCCTGAGGATTAGAATTACAGCTGTAGGAATACTACTCGTTCGGGTATCGTCTGTGGCAGTAAAACAGGTCAGTGGAACTCCTTACCATAAGCTCTCCGCAGTTCCATTTTCTCTGGGGGAATTTCACGATCGCGTTTCATCCCGTCGAACTGCGTTATTATCCCCCTTTCTGTTTTCACTGTTACATATAAAATCGCTTTGAGTGCATCTCGGTAATTACTGAAGTTCCTGAACTCGCGCACCTCAGTGGCATCTTAGTCGGTATTTCAAAGAATTAGGTGACTGTTGCATTGATATTACGTCTTTACCACGTGGTCTGAGTGATACAGTCTCAGCCAGTATTTTTATCGAAGATAGCGTTACTAACAATTTAGAGTTCCTGTGAAAATCCGCTGCACAGCGACGTTTCACCTATCAACGAGAGGCGTTGTAGTTATAGCCGCTGCGTTATGGCGTCACGCTGTTTGTCATATCGCGGGAAACGTGTACGTAAACGGCTGTCGCGGCGGCAACGGCCAGGAGCGCAACGCGGGAATCGATAATATCAGTCGAGAGGGAAATGTCCCCGCTTAGAGAGGGCGAGAACGCTCCTCCGATTTTATCGGATCGGACGGCAGCCGGAAGCGGTGATTAACGCGCACGCACATCACGGAATCTCTGCTACCGAATATCTTAACCGGGAGATGATCTCTCTGGAGATAACGCGAGAGATGATAACAGGCGATACGCGAATTATTGTCGGGTCCGTCGGACCTCGGATTTTATTATTATTTGACGGATCGGAGGTGGGCGATAATGTGAGCCCAGATTTGACTCGATCGTTCGGAGGTAGTTGTAAAGTGATTTTAGAGAGTGCGGCGAAAATGGGTGAGAAATCGTAACGAGACTACGTGTTTCCAATAGGAAATTCGTAAAATGGTAAAGAATCATCGGCGAAACGATTTTATCGTCGGGGCGAGGGTGAATGAGAACGGATTGGAAATTTCAACGCAGATTCTGATAAAATATAAGATAACGTAAATTGATCGGTCGAAAGAAAATAATGTCGCGGAGTGTGTTTTAAAGCGTGACTCGGGTAGAAAAAACACTTGAGGAACTCGGAAAAGCTTTTTTCCTCCGGCCCGGCCGGATTACCATATTTGCCCGCATATTTTTTTTTATGCAATACGAGAGGGACGGTATCGTATTCGCGAATGGCGGTTCGATTTGAAATACGATCACGAGCCGGCATCGATGAATTTTCCAAAGTGGATTTACGTGTTCCGAGAGAAATTTCCGGCGCGATGTCGCCCCGTCTCGCGCTGCGCTTTTACGCGCACCCGCTAAACGATCTAATCGCCCAAAAAATGATAGCGGCGATCGGTCAGCGCTCGCGGCCATCGATGTTTAACTTAATTAATCGAATACACGTTCGATGCTCTCGCGGCCGCGCCTGTCCATCGCGTCGGAAAATTTTAACAGTATAATAGCGTCCCGTAAAATTCGTCACCATCGATCATCGCCCACCGATTTATTATAAATTTATATCTATCGATGAGAACGTGTGACACAATTGTCAGCGACATTATACTCCTGATCCTAGACAATCGTTCGATCATGGTCTCGATTCCCTCGTAAAATAGAAACCAATATAAATTCTTATGTCCAATCACGCCGTGTCATAAAACGAGATCCTTCAGATATTGAAATAAATTTGCATACGCGTATTAGCTATTCTTTTTGCGATTCGCTTCTTCCTCTTTTTTCATATTTTCCTCCTCAGTAATACAATCTCGTAAAAGAGTTAACGAACCAGCTACAGAACCGTAGCAGGTAAATGAAAGTTCGTTTGAGACGAGGCAGTTGGACGAGCACACGTCACGAAGTTAACACTGCCAATGCAAATTGACTCGTCCATTTGTTCGGTGTGCCAATCATTTCTCACATTTCGCGCGTCTGTCATGATGTTATTTCGTGGAAGTACGAGGTGTGAAATTACTAATATTATTTTACGTTCTACGAGTGCGTTTAGAAAAGTGTCTAAATCTGTCCGGGAATAATCCAGAACAAATTTAAATCACGGCTGGTTGTAAACGGCGCGCTCTCCGTTTTCGAGAAATTTGCTAATTCGGTGGCCCAACACGCTAATCGAGCAAAATACCGTTATTTGTTTCGAGGCTCGTGCTATTTATTACGGATTAACGAGAGAAAACTCGGCAAACGATAATGTATGCGAAGGCAGTCCACCGGCCGAGATAGGATCGCTTAATTAAATCGTTTGCGACCCGGGACTCTCTCTCCCGTATGAAAATTATTAAACATTACATAATAATGCCCCCGACGCGGTGGCACAACGCGCGCGGATATCGAAATGAATTTTTGGTCATTTACGACTTAGAATCGGTCGAATTGTTGGGCATATTTCGTTCACTAGATTTGGAGCGTGCAAACGAATATTATTAACTGCACGCTGAACAATGAGTAAATTTTTTACCATAGTTGATCTCGTGACTAGATATTTCATCGATTTGTAAAAGAAATGAATGTAATATGCACGAATTTAAAATTGTAATATGCGAAAGATTGCGTTAAATTGGAGGGTACAATGAATCTCAATGTACATTTCATTTTGCAAATTAGGATACAGCCGTTAATATATTGAAATGCAGATGAGGGGGTATTAAATATTTCGAAAACAGGTAATAATGAATTAATTGGTACGGAAGTTTGATCGTCCGTCCGTAGGTTGTATAAACAAGCGACGACGATTTCCCATTTATGATACATAACGCCGTGAATAGAGAAACGAGCTTTTTGCGTTCGATCCAAATTCGATGGCCAGGGAGGGTAATAACGATATTGGTAACGCGAGTATTCCGGGTAATACGTCCGAACAGCGGGATTTACCCGGCTAATGAGACTCGAGCAACACTCATCAATTCAAATCTCGGCCGCCGCGCCACGAATAATCTCGTTCACCTTTCACCTTTTAATAACAGAACGCGCGGGCCCACGGTTGCCGGGCCGCCGATAATAAAATACCGAAATTTAATCCAGATAATGAATCGCGGCTGTAAAATTTCGTATTTACATTAACAAGGGCACACGCGCGTGTGTACACATTACCGCGGTAACTGTGCCGCGGAATAGAACAAGAAGTTTCGACGCAGCCTCCCACACGGCTTTTGCTCTCCTGGCTGTTGTTTAACCAGATTTTGCTTCTACGCCACGGCGGAGGTGTTAATGCATGCTGCGTGAGATGGAGAGTGTACAGTACACGCTTCACGCCGTGTTTATGGCCGCCAAGAGACAACGCGGATGCATGTACTACGGAGCTACGCCGCGCAATAACTTTGAAAATATCTAATTTGCGTTTTCTACACCTAATGACACGTGTGTCTAAATAATACATAATCGGGACCGTAATTAAACAATAATTATTTTTTATTGCAATTTTTATTCATGCTGTATCAGTATTGTGTCATGTAGTTATTACTTTTATTATAGAGCTTGATCAGTAAATTCCCTCTGATCCCTCTTCTTAGCAATATCTGACAGCAAAGGAACTATCTCAACATTGACCATAGGAGCTTCAACATACAGCTCAGAGCGTCTATTGTATAAATCGAGAATTTCTTTTTTGTTTTTCTCTGGTAAGCCTTGTTTTTTCCACTTGCCCCAAGTGTTCTTCAATTCTGGATGAAACTTAATTTCTTTGAATTTCGTCTCATCCAAATCAACTCCTAAGGCCTCTAGTACACTATCTCTTGTGTCTAACAGAGGTTTATCTAACGCCTTTTCCGTCTCTTTCATTTGAGTATTCGACAAGTCCGCCGAAATCTCAACATTTTCTCTTTCCTCGCATATAAGGAAAAAGAAAAAATAGAGAAGAAAACCTTATAAGGGACACTTATTGTGTGTTTATGAAAGTACTGTTCTTTTTGAACTGATTCATAAACAAATTCCCTGCTTGAGTCGTGTGGACTCAAGCTCTCTAAACTCGTATGGAGTAAAAGAGATCAGGCGTTCATTTCGCTTACCTATTATTAAATTCTCAGCCGTTTCATCAACGGGAGTAACAACACGATCTTTTTGACCGTTCGGTTGGTCGTCTTTGTATATCAATGCCTCGACCATCTTTGTAAGGTTGGAAATCTGCTTCTGCAGATCCTTGACTTTATCATCCACTTTTTTCTTGTCCCGATGACTCCTGCACCTCGAGTGCGATCCAGAACGTGATCTTGAACGTTCCCGTTTCCGTTCGGACATTGAAAAAAGAAATAAATTAACTTATTTTCTGAATACAAATGAAGAAAACGTATTGACGTATCGGCACAACGAAACAATATGAAGGCGATCGATTGAATGGTGTGAAATTGGAACTTTTTTACTTTACAGAAAACGTTGTGGTGTACTCATGACAAGCATGACTACAATTATCATCTTCGAACGAGACTCTTCATATAATTTTGATCGAACTTCGCTCGCTGAAACCGGACTCGTTTGATCTATAAATTTTTATTCATGCTGTCTCAGTATTGCGTCATGTAGTTATTACTTTTATTATAAAGCTTGATCAGTAAATTCGTATACAGTCTATTTTGATAAAATCGTTGTACAATGTTCTTACAAAAAATTTCAAAGGACGAAACAAGTCCATTTTTTAAATAGGAATTTATTAAACGTAGGACAGTATGAAAAATTGCACGAGGGCGAAACCTGGTTGGTAAAGTCATAAAATTATCACGGTTCATAGTAGCGGGTTCAGGGTATCATCCGGTCTTATCGTTTACCTGGGCTCGCGTGGCACTCGAATGAGAAAGGTACAGGGGAATAAGCTCCGGGATGTATCGGACGCTGGGCTCTCTGGAGAAAACGCTGGCTCTGATCCCCGTCGAACGATATTTGCGCCTCCGGGTGTATCCCCTTCCGCGACGTGCTCTCGTGGAATACGCGCAATCGGATTTAAAAGCTTGCCTGGTTCGATGGAAATGCGTGGTTATTGCTCATACTGCCGCCTACGTAAACCGACTCGCGTGCCTCTTCGATCCGATCGGTTGTACGCGATTTGTCAGGTTGTTGAGCAGAAATCGGATTTCGCGCAGCGAAAAGTTTTCCGGTTGTTAATAAAGCGACAATAGCGGCAAGCAGCGGTTATTTGAAATTTTAAGCTAGGCGAGTCACGGTATACGCGTCGGAGATAAAACGATGGCAAGAACAGAGTGCAGCGTGTAGCGGGAAAAATTGAGGCGATGTTCGAGTCGCCGTATATTAGTTTCATTGGCGGAGAACGGGCTCTCTGGAACGGGGCGGCCAAAGAGAATCGATATATCGCTCGTCGGATTCTGAGTTAGATCAGTACGGCACGGTATCGTAATCGACCAATTAAAACTTCCAGACGCGCAATTTCCGAAATAATAACCGACCGGTTGCGCTCGGTCTGATTATATTCGATCGTTCTATTATTGCTCTAATTAGCCGTTCAACGGTACGTCACTTCTAACAAAGCTGCAATTACGCCGTATCGAAGGCTTTGTGCCATAAACATGGTAAACACCAAAGCGTTCTCCGGCACGAGTGACCATGGTTCAATAATAGATTCGAGCGTTTTTTAGGCGATTGATTTTTTAATGCAATGAATTTTCCCCGTTTTTTTGCCAAGATATGGAATTTAATACCGTTCGAGGCGATTCTTTGTTCGAAATTGATTTGGCGTCCGTAGACGGTATTTGTCTCGCCTCTATTGCCCCAGATGTATCTGCCGCAATACTGACGCGCATTTTTAAAGTACCTATCTCCTGTATATCACGTACGCCGCGTGTCTGATAGCTGAACTCATATAAAACATTGCGCCAGGCGCAATATTTTATACGAATTCTCGAGTGTTCTCTTTATTCGATGCTAGATACAGCGGCATCGCGGTGGAAATATTCTGGCAACCGAGAGAGGAGCCTGGCAAAAGTGTTTTCGGAATTTTCGTTCCGCGCGACGCTACCTCGTTTTAATCATCGTTACGACAGCGTGTAAAATCGTTCGGGATCGTACACTGCACTGTAATAAGTAATACCTAACCGTAATACGTTACGCCGTGCCGCGATGTAACGTAACGCGGCGCAGTAGTAACGAGATTCAAGAATTCGGAATATTCTCAGCGTGACATCCTTAACGATCAACACGAGCGAGTTATTCGTTCGCCGCGGAACGAGGTTTTTCGGCTTATTTTCAATCCAATTCCCGGATTCTCACGCGCGAGACCGTAACTCTATCCTCTAATCAACGTCGACTAAATGTATATTTCGATTCGATGGATGTTCCATCTCGCGGCTTGATCGTTTCGCCGTCCCGGATCTAATAGCTCCTTAACCCGTTGCTCGAATCGCTCCTTAAAGCGGGATTATTCGGGAACGTGCATTTACTGCTCGCGGAGGTATAAAATAGAGCCGAACTGTAAATCAGATTTTATGTCCATTCTCGAGGAAACGTGAGGCGAAACTGATATCTCTTTCGGCTTAAATATGATTGCCAAATAATATCGTTCGACGCAAGGCTTCGCCAATATCATTTAGGAAATAGCACGTCGACTATAGTAGTGTAACGGTGTAGTAGTATAACGCGGATATAACTATGGATTATACTAATGTGAATTTCCTGCTGCTTAAGAAATGAGATAATTAATTCCAGGAAGAATGAATACGAACGTTCTTTTATCCCGTATTAATTGATCTTAATCGCCCGTTTCTGTTCATTCGATGGCAAATGTTTTCCATGCCAAAAGGAACAAGAAGATGGTTAAGGAGTGGGAGAGAGAGAGATAGAGAGAGAGGGGGGCACTGTTCTCAGGTGCTCTCTACAGACTCCTTTGTGCAGAAATGTCCCTTTGTTCTCGCATTCGTACGATGCAACGAAGTTCAAAAGGGGGATTCTCGCAATTCGCCGTGCTGCAATTCATTGTGCCCGGGAATAATCCCCGGCTGCGAAGACGCTCCGATTCACTCGCCTCGCCCACTGCCTCTCCCTCTCCTTCACGCCCTATCTCTTTCTCGCCCCGGCTTTCCGTTGATACGGAATTTATATTTCATGCAGCCCGTCGTCCCGCGGTTTCGATGCGTTTCATCGGCCACCATTAATCCTCAGTTGGATTCAGGCTCGGTCGCGATTGTTTCGGCCGCGTGACATGCTTTATGGGATCCCGTTTTTGATCGCCCATATCACGCGAAAACTGCTCTCGAAACTTCAGAGTTCCCCGTTCATTTCTCAGAATTTATGTTAAATACCTTGAGAAACAATGTCACAAATTATTTTTCCTAACTGGTAATTCTTACAATTCTAACACCGATTAATTTTTTTATTCCTTTCGTTATGTCAACAGATTTTTCTTGTTCTTCTATTAAACTTGTATAGTTTAAGCAACGGATACGAGTTTGAGAAGGGAAGTTTTGGGAGAATTGTTTTAAAATGTAAAATCTCTTGATTTCATTGAAGGAGAGTGAACCTGCGAGTTTTTGGGGTACGCGATGTAATTAGGAGAAGTATAATGCCGCGAAGAAATTCAAGGAACTCTTGGGAATTTTTCCGGTCTTTCCTTTGAGTTTTCCACATGTTCTGCTGTTGCCTCGGAACCGGCATTGCTTTGTACGTAGCACCGCGAATTTACTTACTTATGAAGAACCTTGCGTGAAACGGAAGGAGCATTTCGTTTCATGCGAGGGAATAATTTTTCCCAATGAAAAGTTTGCAGACGGGTACAGGCAACCAACAAGTTTTCCTCGCCATTAAAAGCGCTTAAAAAAAGTTACAATTACATCAGACATTTTTCTAATGTAACTGTTTTCAGATAAAACATTCGAATAAGAATTTTTAAGTAGAAAAGTGCGTCATTCGAAGAGATTTCGTATAGTTCTCACATTCTCTAGGCAATTGAAATTGTTCGTTCCCATTGCGTGCATCCCTCGCGTCGTATTTACTATTTACACGTAAGAACACGTTTCACGTTCAACTTGTACCGGCCGTAGACACCGGCGTTCCGCGGAAAACAGGTGTTCACCATAAAATAAAGCCGAGCAACAAGGCCCATGCAGAATTCCATCCGGAAACTTTGCGAAAGCTGCGCTTTCACGTTCGCAACACGCAACACGTACTCTCCCTCGGCCGAGATTATCTTCTCAACTTTCTTGCCCGTGGAATGTGACCCGGTTACAGGCTCCCACCTCCTCCCGCGCCGTCGGCCGTTTCTTTTCGCTCCGGTCCGGTGGAAACCGAGCAGAAGTTATATTATCGCCGACCGGAAGCCGACTGGGTTACGCGCTCGCGGAGTTTCCGCAGCCATAATTAGTCGCTGAGAGTTTCTCTCTTTTGTAGTACGTAGGCCAACCCGGCAGGGCTTGACCGTATTGAATGTACGTACTGGCGCGGGGCGATTCACGTTCGTACGTGACAAAGCATACGCGCGCTCCGCCGCTATGGTAGTAGACGTATGAAAATGCAGCCGGAGAAAAGCCGATCCTAAGCCAATACGGATACCGTGTCCATGGAAACGGCTGCATCCTGTTTCGCGACGCGTCCTCCCTCCCGTTCCCTCTCCCTCTTTCGCCGTTCGTACCGCGTTAACAAGCTCCTCTTGCTCTTTAAAATATGCAATCCGCGTGTCACTGCTTGACGCAATCTCCACGCGACTTACTCCGCGCGACCATGGAGGAACGGAGGGCTTCCGCGAACCACCGACAAAGACGATTTACCGGAAAAGCGTTTTCGAAACAGCTAACCAGATCAACAAATTCAGAGAATTTCGTAGGGAGCGCGTGCGCTCAATCGGACGCGCGCGTTTAATTATAAAAATCACTCGGTCGAACGCCGCCGCCGCCGGGTGAAAACCCGGTTCGTTTTTATTCCGCGGTTTCGCAACCGTTCAACAACTGGTTCCGTCAATTGGAACACGGTTTAATTGTACGGTTAATTGTTTACACGTGCTGAATTTTTCCTCGTTCCGCGATATGACTGCGCGACGAAATGAATTTTTTTCGTTGTTTATGTTGCACCCTTGTTACCAGCCCTTCCTGACAATGTTTGTAGAGATTTGACAACGAACGCCGATAATCAAGGGTCCGTGTTTTGTAATGGCTCGTGGTGATTAAACCGGCGTCAAGTGTTCGAAAATTTTTCCTCGCTCCGCGATATGACTGCGCGACGAAATGAATTTTTTTCGTTGTTTATGTTGCACCCTTTTTACCAGCCCTTCCTGACGATTTTTTAGAGATTTGACGACGAACGCCGATAATCAAGGGTCTGAATTTTGTAATAGCTTGTAGTGATTAAACCGGCGTCACAAGTGTTCGAAAATTTTTCCTCGCTCCGCGATACGACTGCGCGACGAAATGAATTTTTATCGTTGTTTATGTTGCACCCTTGTTACCAGCCCTTCCTGACGATTTTTTTAGAGATTTGACAACGAATGCCGATAATCAAGGGTCCGTGTTTTGTAATGGCTCGTGGTGATTAAACCGGCGTCAAGTGTTCGAAAATTTTTCCTCGCTCCGCGATACGACTGCGCGACGAAATGAATTTTTATCGTTGTTTATGTTGCACCCTTGTTACCAGCCCTTCCTGACGATTTTTTTTAGAGATTTGACGACGAACGCCGATAATCAAGGGTCTGAATTTTGTAATAGCTTGTAGTGATTAAACCGGTGTCAGGTGTTTGAAAATTAATTGTTAGATTTTGCGATAATCCACTGGCCGGAGGCGGAATATTTAATCGTGGGCAGTCTGATGATTTCGGCTCAGTGAGGCTGTACGCGTTCACCGTGTCTTTTGCGATAGACTATGTTGTCGGTATAATTAGCGTTATGTACGCACGTACGTATGTATGTTCAGCAGGCACGATTTCGCGTCTCAGCTACTGGAAATAATTAATTTCGTGCAGCCGTGAAGCAGCTCGTCGAGTCGCTGAAAATTTCACGTGATCGCCCCGACTGTTTATCGCAGCCGTCGTAGCTAGGCTGAATATTTTAGGAAAGAAGCTGCAAAACCATTGAAATACGTTTCCGACTGATTATAGGCCACTCCGTTGCAATATACACGTGCACTCTCCTAATCTCCTCTCCTCTCGTTTATCGGAGAAGTTGAGATGTTAAAAGTTCGAACTGGTTTTGTACTTTTTTGGCATATTTATTGGTCGTAAAGGCGGTCGCGCGTTCGGCCGGCGAAAGCCCACGCAGGACGCGGTAAATTTTTCGTAACGAAGATCGTTCCCCGGCGGTAAAGTAAGAGAGCACTTTGTCGTTCTCGGGCCGCAATAAACGCGAAATGAAAGAAGCCAGACGGCGAGCACACGGCTGGATCCATGTACAATCGTACACGTACGAACCCTGTTTCTTTTCTTATCTCGCTGCTCGCTGTATATATACGGTCGTCTCCCGGTTCATAACGTTGAAAATTGCCGCCGCCGCCGCCGCCGCCGCATTGATATCTGATCGGTATCTCGCGATTAATTGTTTCCGTCGTTTTAATAAACCGGCTCGTATTTAACATCGCGCGCCCCAATATTAGGTATTTGTGTTCAAATATTTCTTGCCGCGCGCACATTTATACGTACACATTCTTCTGGGGATATTACGCAAATGGGGGTGTAATGATAGCGCAGTGCAAACGATGATACGGTCAATTATACTGATAATTAAATTCAAACACCGGGACCAGCAGGAGCTGGCTCCGGCTAGCGCAAACCGAACGGTAACCCCGCGGATTACAATTCGTCTAATTAAATCTCCGATTCGTGACAGTGGATATACAGATAGATGTACACACGGTATCATCCCCGAACGGAATAAGCCGACCGATTAACCGTGATACGGCTGTAAAGAGTT
This sequence comes from Ceratina japonica, assembly GCA_019453355.1. Lineage (NCBI taxonomy): Eukaryota > Metazoa > Arthropoda > Insecta > Hymenoptera > Apidae > Ceratina > Ceratina japonica. Next base: position 113,147 of record SMSR01015593.1, on the reverse strand, counting down.
AAATAATTTAATGGGCTGTCTGTGCTTTTGCCCCGGGCACGTGATCGGCCCGTCGACGTTTTCATCCCTGACCGAGGGGATTTGAGAACCTCTTACCGCCGGTTTCCCGGCCGGTTTATCGTTTTACGCTGTCGCCCGTTCGTTTGCGATCTCGTTGTTTCCCTCATCTCTCGACACGCGGCCATTGAAACCGCGGCTCGAATCGACGATCATTGGGAAACGTTATTATGTTCGGCTGACGCGTGAACCGGCTAGAAAAATGTCTCGGCAAACTATCGACCGTCGCTGATTCAATATTGACGATCGGTTCCCAGTATAATTCTCCTCGAGACTAGAGGCGGGTACAAGATCCAGGATTTAGCTTGTTCAACTCAGCGTTCACACCGAGAAATAGCGAATGAGGAGACGTTTGTGTTCTCAGATAATTCATATTTGACTTCGCGTGATTCATGAATCCGGTATATTAAATTTTACGACATTTGTTCTAATAAAAAATATCAGAATGTATATTTCATTTTTTAAACTGATTAAAAAATTGTATGGCGATGTTGGAGATAAACTGGGAGCCGTATTTTCGAGGGACGACGATATTTTTATTGGGGAGAGAAGATATTGTTCGTTAGAGGGTATCGGTCGCGGAACGGGCAACGGAGCGCGGAAATCACCCACGGAACGAGTAACAAATCGGTACCGGCTCGGAAGAGCCTGCGATTTGTCGATGTTTCCGGCTATATTATCCTCGTTTGTTTAATCACCGAGCCGGTCGGGGCTCACCTCGGTGTTGTTGCCGCACAGATAACGAAGCAATCGTGAACAGAACCAAGCGAAAAACGGATCCCGGCGCAATCGGCTGGATTGTCGGTTACAGTCTATCCCCATTAAGATGGCTGCTATGATAATTGAAAAGAATCATTCTTTGGGATACACAGGGATTATTTTAAGCACACCGCGCGAATTCATGTAATTAACGTTTAAATAAATAATTAGTGTGTACCGAGAACTGGACGTGTTCAGTGGATTCGAACTTTCAGACGATATTTTGATTTTGAGTAGATAGAATTGGGCGGGTCCGGTGTTAAGTGTATAAATGTTTTAGTACAAGGGTCGCAAACTTTGTTACACGTAGATTAACTTTTCCGTGTTTAACACGTTCTCGTGAAACGGCTGTGTACGCATCGACGTCGAAATTCGGCGTGGCGCGGCGCGAGGAGAGAAGGAAGCAAGGGGAATAAATTAAATGCGGTGGCGGACCCGACCGACTCCCGTCGGTCGAAACGAAACGGGCTGGCCGGCCGACCGCTGCATCCGGGGCTTTCGTCCCCGATCGATCAGCGCACCGGCGCCGTGTTGCGTGCATGTGCAGGCGGTTCACACAGTGAATTTCGAGTTCCTTCGTACGCCGGAACATGCGTGCACCTGATAATTTATACGGCTCGTCTTGCTGCTCGGTTTCACGACTATTCGTCATTTGTACATTTGATATTCGTATAGGTGGGCGTTATTTGTCCTCTCCGGACGCCAATTAGATTAAGCGGAAAGAATGCAGAAATTTAATTTTTGCTAGCCGGGAAATATTCCGTTTTCAACTGCGGCATAAATCGCAGGACACTGTCGAGAACAGAAGTTGTAGAAAAATTTTTATTCCTGAAACAACAAGGTTTCCCACGAGCTAAACGGGAACACGGATTACCGAGTAATCGCTTTCGTTCGCGTATTTTCGAGCGGAAAAAGATGCCGGCCATAATCTCCGCGTTTCCATTCCGTTTCCGCTGGAAGAAGAAAGAGGAGGCGGAGGAGAGAAAGTTCTCCGCCGCGCCGGTTGTTCAGGAGCATTAAGAAGGGCGAGAGAGCATTGTATTGAAATTGGACCCATCCAGATAATCCGAACTCGCGCCAGGCGTTCTTCCAAAGTTTTTCCAGCTCGTTACAACGATCGTTTTTTGTTCTTAGGAACACACTATCTGCTACTATCAAGGCAGGGAATACTCTTCGCGCCGACTCTAAATCCACTTTCAAGCCGGTCAGATAAAAATTGTTATAAATGGACGAGATAACATTTCCAGAACGAACTGTCAAAGATCCTTAACGTAACTACCGCCGTTTGTACAAAATCACACTTTTATCAAGTTCAACTTATAATTGAGAAAATTTCAGAATTATACGTGTTTATTTTGTTCCCATAAACTTTCGACCGACGGAAGAACTGTTTGGAGAGACGAGAGGTACGAGGGATGCAAATTAGCTTTCACCAGAAACGTGGATGAACTAATACGAGGATACCAACTCTCACGCGAAAAAATATTCGAAGAAGCTACCATCAATCACGCGGCTCGAATCACGGTGACATCGGATCGAGCATCGGGAAGAAGCATTCCCCCATTCGCAAAGAAAACCTTCTTACAATCTCGCGTCACGACATCCACATTCCTCCCGTCCCGGCCACGGGAACGGAAATAAATCCGATGGAGAACGCCGCGACGCGACGTACCGCGCGTTTGGTTCAAAGCGGTGTTCGTAATATTCCGGAGCAGATTGACGGAGCTCGGTAAACTGACGTTCAATCGTCGGCGAACCGTCCGGGAATGCCTCTTGAAAACGTCCCGCGAGAGAGGAAAAGACTGCAAACGAGGCTGAGAAACGGGAGTAGAGACGTCCCGCCGCGTTCGGGGTAATGTAATCGGGAATGGTCCAGCCGAGAATGGAAACATGGTCATTGTAGCGGAACGCATCAGGCTCGAGATCAAAGTTGCCTTCTCCTCCCCGGATCGGGGAGAGGAACAGAGGACCCGGTGTTGCCATGGAAATCCTGTCGCCTTCGTTCCCGCTTTAACGGCCGTGAATCTGGCTAACGGACGACACCGGTACAAATATAATCTGAAAACCGATTATTAAAACGTTTGACCGTAGAATTGTACACACAAGGGATATAAAAAATGCAGGTAACGGTGAAAAATGCACGAAACGCCAAACGTGAAATATTCACCGATATTTGTAAAGGGCAGAAAGAATCCCGCTGTCCGGATTTTATTTTTTACATTTTCATCGCAAAAGTTTTATGAACGTCCGCGGTTTATTAATAACT
>SMSR01015593.1:74995-92636 GCA_019453355.1 Ceratina japonica | reverse complement strand
CGGAACACGTACGTTTGACGGGGGTGAATGACGGGGTGAGCAGTCGGTGATCGATTGGAACCGGGGCCGGTTCTTTTTTCGGCGTGCTTTTGAGCGGAAAGAGGAATGTTGATGAATGGAAGGTGATATGCTAAAGCTTTCACGCACCGACAAAATTCCTGCTGTTTTCAGTGATAGGGATTCCAGGCAAATCATAATAACAAAATCATTATTTATGGAAAGGATCATAGATCATTGTGAAGAGGTTGATTTACTTACGGAAAGTGAATTATGAGTAGGCTATTAATCACGGGTTGCATAAAAATGAGTGATAGCGACACTTCGTTTCGCGCTATCTTTTACTATTACCCCTTGGCAGCTGCCTTCTCAAATATGATACAGAAATTTCATATTCCCCGGGCTAAAATAACTTCGACTAGTATCTCGTTACAGTAAATCCGGCTTACACGTTCATTTAACTTAATTCCATCAACTATTCAATTATCCCGTACGATTAGTTTCGGGCTGAATCTCGGGAACTATTAGTCGTTCGTTAAACAGAACCAATTAGTCCCTCATTAACGGGCCAGAAGTGGAAAATTCGCGAACGAAATTCCCTCTATTATTATTAAATCGTCGCGCTGACAGGAAGAGAGCGAGCGCGTCTCGCGCACGCTTTTTATAGCCCTCGCCGTAAAATTAATACACGGCCGCTTTGCTATGTTGTAATTAAATTATAAGGCTTAAAATGGAACGCTTTGAAAATAACCGTAACAAACCAGCCCCCGCGTTTCATCTCGCGTATAACGATACTATTTTCCCGTCTTTTTTCTCTCCACCATGGATTAGCCTCGGCCATCGTTTTCCCTAATAAAATGTCATCCCTTAATTCATACTTATAGGGTTGAATTAGCAGCTTCGTTTTAAAGAAGAAATATCTGCGGCAGCCCTCGACAAAAGTTAATGTTTATAACAATCTGATAAATATTTTTGTTTGTTTTGTTTATACATGACAGATATAAGTAACTACGTAATGATAGATGATCTTTCCTAGTTGGGTAGGAAAGATATCATCGCTATTCAACACTGATTAAGTAGTATAGGAATGTCTTTGGTCAGACAATGTGGTTCCAGTCCGCAGGTATATGTTCTTCAGTCCTGAGGTTAGCGATATTCCGCCAAGTCTTTAAGATGGATCTGAAGGAAACTTTCCGACCACTTTCCAAACTTTTATGACCCCTAATGTTTGCCTTCGTCTACTATGAACCTTCGAAAACGGTGCACGGTGATTCTGTGCTTATCTAAAAGACTTCTGAACTTCTTTATATCTCATAATCACTATTTATTAAGCTGTCAAGTAGCTCGCTATCGTTTCTTCCAATTCGAGCCATTCCCAAATCAATGCTCAATCGCTCTTCTTTCAATATCAATTATTAACCCTTTGCTCTCCAATATTTGTCAATTTCGTTGCCAGCAACTCTTTATTATTCATGTGTTTATTTGAAATTCATTTTAAAGGACAGTTCCTTGACTGTTATTTATTTAAAACAATTTTCTGTGATAATTATATTAAATATTACAAACATTTTTTGCGTCGTACATTCGATGCAATATCGAATTACATATGTATGTGTAATCTGACGTATACAGGTCGGTAGATCAAAAATTTTAAAAATATCGAGTCACACTCGACATAGGAATTCCTGCGATGAAAACTGATATCGAGTCACACTCGACAAAGGAATGTAAAGGGTTAAATTAATAATTATTTCAATGCTTGTCAGGAGACGTTTTGGCGATTTCAGATAGACTCAGTTTTTAGTAATGAATGATCGGTTAAGTGTGAGAAATGTTTTTTAATGTTCTACGTACATCCGGAAGTTCGTATTGTCTTACCGGGCGAATTTAAAGGCAGAGCGCGGTCTTTACACGATGAATTATGGAAATGGCGAGGCGCCGATGGGGGCCGCCCTTGTTCTAAACACGATTTTAACGAAGTTAATTAAACAAGAACTTTGGGACGCGCAAGTTTCCAGGACCGCACCTCGTTGTCCCTTGCCTCGTCATTCTCCGCGCGTCTACGCAGCTTCGCGCTTCCGCCATTCTCTCTCGAATAACGCTCCTGGTCGTCGCGTTTTGAATAACTTTCCGACTTCCTTTCCTTTTTCCTCAAACGCACCAACGAGCGGAAGGAAGCCTCTGATTTGACTTTGAGTACTCGACGTTTATACACGCCGCGATTTTCATTTGCATTGAGATACGAAACCCGAATTCCTAGCATACGTCTCAACACGTCTTCTAAATGAATATTCTGATTGGTCATGTAATGATTATTTTATAATAAATTTTGTTGTCGTTTCAAATGAAATTATGTGGGTCAATCCTGTGTGTCAGATGGTTCTGAAACCATAACCGTAAACTTTGTCTAAAAAACATGTCCACTTGCGGGGAGCACGGCTGGCAGTGTAAACACAATTTTTAATCAACAGCAACTAAGTTTTCCAATCCTGGCATGTACACAAATTTAATTTCTCCCAAACAACCTACAGATATCGATACCCTCATTCTTCCCGCATAGTGTAATCGCAAGCAAACAATGTGATCGAAAACCGTGAACTTTAAAATAGATTATACCCGATGAAAAATCAATTAAAAATTCCAGGAGATAAATCACGAACCAAATATTTGACAAAAATTCTCATTGTGTACAGCAAAATGAATTTCGTCAATTATTGACAAAGCAGAGTTCTTTAATTTCACTTTGTAATTTTATTTAAGATCAACCAATCGCAGTTGAACATCGGTTCCAACAATTAACGTCGAGAAAACTTGTAGTTTAGGTATGAAAGAGCTGGGAAACGGGGTCCGTAGACTCTGTACCCTCGAACGGTATAATTGAACGATATAAACCCGCGGCCCTTAGCGCGAATACAAACGCCAGGCGCACACGAGGCCATAATAATGGCACGGCATTGCTTCCAAGCCGAGCTCGTTGGCATTTTCAGCTTCCCGAAGCCGGGGAATTCTACTCGTTCTCGTTTTCACCTGCAACGGTTGTTCGATCACCGTGAAACCAGCAATTTCTACCGCAGAATTCCATCCGTCCCCCTCCCACCGCTCGCCGCCCTCCCGACTAACCGGAAGTGAGCGGCGTCCCTCTGCCAGAGCTTCCACTAGCTCCCTACGTGCTCCCTTAACCGCATGTCGTTTTTTCCAATCGTTCTTTACTCGCTAAATGCGCTCCTTTAAATGGCGGCATCGACCGCAAAGTCAGTACACCAATAATGACTAGTTTCAACGGTTCTGTGTATTTGTTTCCACCAACGTAACGTTGATGCGCGAAATTGATAAGCGAACTGCCATTACTTCAATGTTTCGATAATCGGTTTGATAGTTAGGACGATTTAAGGACAGTGTTTAATTCTGTCCTGTTTCATGCTTATTATCGGCGTTCTACGTGCAGCGTCGTATCGGAAATTGTTATAAAGGCTGACCCATTTCGGTCTATAAATAAATGCGCTGGGTTGTCGACACCCGAGCGTCTCTGAAGCCGAGCTGGATTTTTTAATCCACGCATGTTTTTTATAACGAAAACAAGAAAATGAAATTCCCATGAAGTTTAATTACTTAATAGAAATTCCATGAAAGTCCGACTTCGTTACAGTAATATTTCCAGGTCTGACAACAATCGAAACGACGGCAGGCTCTCGAGCGGCGTTTGACAATTTTCGGCCCCTCGTTCGCTGATCGAAAACGTTTGATTGATGGCCGAAACGGGCCATCATCGCGCGTCCGAGGGACGTTCATGAATTTCATATCCTCGTTTTCTCGCCGCACCGAATTAAACAGAGCGCTTCCCCTTTCGAACGGTCGGCGGGTTGGCGACCAGCTATTATTAACAGAGGACTGCGTTTTCAAACGATTACGCGAGTTACAACTGTTCATAAAATTATTTCGCTATCGTAGAAATTTATATCGGGAAACTTTAATAAATACACGCGTGGCGTGTGTGCTGGCACATGAAACGTTGCGTAATGCGAAACGTTCTATCGGGTTTTCTCTCAGGTAGAATTTTAACAAGAATTTTCTGTATTCGGTCCACCGATTTTCATGCTCGTCACTATGGGCAGATGAAAAATTTCTCATTACTTTCGTCATTTACTGTACCGCCGAAAGCGAATTAATCCCGTCAGCATACCTCGATTTTCAGGATCCCCGAGCATCCAGACCTCGTTATTATGTACCGTCACCGCGATAATCAAGCCAACGTTAGCGTGCACGGTGCACTACGACCGGCATAATGTAATCGATTAGTTCCCGTTGCCGTTGCCGTTCCCGGGAAACCTCGACCGTGTGCAATTTTCAGATTGCACTCGCCGCACCGCCCGGTACGCCTAATGAACACGAAAACTGACCGACCCACCCCCCCGTGTCAGTGTTCTCCACTACCTGCGCACCCCTTTAGCCGACGTATCGTTGCCTCGTTAACCGGCGAAACACTAATAATAAGATTGAAACGAGATATGAATTTTGAACGAAGAACGAGGCGTAAAATTTCGTTGGTGGATTCAACCGAGGCGCTCGATTTTATCCGAAAGCGGTGAATTTTGCAATAGAGCGTCGCGCTCTAAATTTCCCAGACACTTACGTTAGGAAATCGATAAACGAGGTGATTTGAAATCGGATTTAAAGAAAACCTTTGTCCGAAGTGGTTTTCGAGGTCGACGAACGACCGAGCGGAGACCGGCGAAATTCTGGGTCCGCTCCCTTTAGTATTAATCAACTAATTAACGATTCTTCTGCAGCCGGTCCAGCGATCCCGAAGGTGTTGCCCCCGAGGTTTCATTCGGTCAGTTTTCTCGTTGACCTCGATTCTCCCTCGAACCGGTGCGGCGGAATGAAAAACCGAGAAAGGGATGAAAGAAGAGGGAAAGAGGGGGCACATTGAAAAAGCTTGCACGATAATTTCTTGCCCTTCTTTTCACTCACCCGGCCCGCCGCTTTCTCCCTTCCTTTTTCCTACTAATGGAAAAACGTACCGCCGAAAACTCCCGCGGCTTTTCGGATTTTCACTCAATATTTTGACGAGATCTATCGGCGGCAATTTGCTTTATTTAGGATCACAGCTTTTTTCTCCGTTCCTCTCCGTCGTCCGGTTCATTTTACCGATATCGGAATTTACGGGAATAGGATATGTAGCTACACTTGTACGCTCTTTCGTTAAAAAATGAATTTAACACTTTTACAAATGTACGATGACTAAAAAATGTAACCGCCGTATGTCGGATTCGTTATGACGCTGCCAGATAGAACAGTGAAAAAAATGAAAGCGGGCGAACTGCACGATAAAACTTTCAGAGCGCTCGGGAAATCATAGCTCAAATCCCGCCTCGCTATTATTTGCAACTATAAAACTGTTGACCGATCATCGAACAGTCAAACAGAATAGGATCGACACGTTTGACTAGGTCGTAAAAATCCGAAGCGCCTGTTTATTACCCATAAACGCGTTCTCTCTCCCCGCAATTTTCCGCGCTCCTTGACGTACGCTCCCCCGCCGGTTTCAGATACAAAGACTCCGGGGCGTCCGCGAGAACTTTGAGTATTACCGTTCATTGCCAAACTTTCGATAACGTATTCGTAAATATCGGCGCTAACTGGATATCAGTTCCTCCTCGGAGAAACACGGCCGACCGGGAAACAGAGTTTCCCGAGGTTTACTGCTTCGCGGGTCGGGCGATGGGCCCCGCAGGAGCGAGTGACAAAATAATGCAACCTCTCCGCCTCGCCCGGTTATCGCACCTTCGGGAGCCACCCACCCGTACGCGGATTTAAGGCAGCTAGTTTAGCTAGCTTTTAGCCCAGCCTGCTTTTAATCACCGTAGAATATGTATTTATTAGAGAACGCCGGACCGCGTTCGTACTCAACGCGCGTCTGATGCGCTATAATTTCGCACCGCTATCCATTATGTATATTTGTTCAGCAGAATTTCATCTAAAATTTATTACTCATCGAAACAATTAAAACTTCGCATACAATTATACGCGCTATTCTCATTAAAAATACGATTTTCGTACATTTACGAAAAAATTAGATGTACAGAAAAATGCAATGAATTTACGTAAAATATAAAAATTATGTTACAAGGGAATCTTGTAAATGGACATCGCACGCGTTCCATTTTGCATAAAAATCCGCAGACCATTATTACAGGAACGATATAATTTTAAATATAATAAATTGCACATGACACGTATACAATTTTTCTAGTGATATATATTTTTTGACGTGGTAGTTTTGCCAGTCACTGTGCTTAAAATACGTTACATTTTATTTAGCGGAATTTCAGTGTAATTTTTTTTAACTGACGTTAACAATATAAACCGTGGCGGATTTTATTTATCGATTTTGTAGTTAGAAACCCGGGGCTGCTTGTGGCGCTAAACGAGTCGAGGGTTTCGATACGATAGAAAAGGGCAGCGCGGCTCGTAGCCTCGATTCGTGATTGTTTCGAACGAGTGCCACTTGCCTATAACCGTCGAACGTGACTTTTACTTAAACCAACGACGTCTCTGCCTCTTTTGTTCCCGGCGCGGCGGAAAAACCAACGTCCTCCCCCAAGTGTTGTAGACCCCGTCTTCCGGCCCACTTGCTCTCCACTCTCGCGAAAAAAAGGGCCGGTCGTTTAACTCGGTAACCGAACGGACTAGCGGAAGTACGTGATCGACCACGCAACGAATGAATTTCATCGGACGAGTGCCGTTAAATCGCTTGCCACGCGGAATCCATTAGTCTCCTGCTCGATTTCTATTAAAACCGTTAAATCCACCAAGAAATTGGAATCATTTTGTAACGAACTTTCTTTGTTTTAAATTAATTAGAATTTAACACAAAGGACCTTTTGGAAACCTAATTTTAAAAATGTCAAACAAATTTTTCTCTTTAAAGTGAACCCGATTATTTTTTAGACAAGCGAAACGATGCTTCCTTCATTTCCGAAATAATGAAAGAAAGAGAAAAAATGATTATCCAGCAACCAATCCATCAGACGAGCCGGGCGTATTAAAATTAACCAAAGGCAGGGGAGGAATTAATCGCTGTACGGCGCACACATCCGCGCGAATAATTATTTCACTCGCGGGTAAACGCGCGCACGCGAGACCGGAATTCTAAAACGGGTGAAAAATTAATTACGCCTCAACCGTGGACACAACGTAGGTTCGGTAAAGGAGGGAGCGAGGGTTGCGCGTCGAGTGAGGTTTAAATTCTTCATAGGGCGTCGTCACGCCACTTACCCCGTCCCGGATACTTTAATCCGATTTTCGGCCCTTAAGCCACGGCCACAAACAACAATAGCTCATACATATTTGTCACAGGTAATCAACAGATACACTGTTAGGCTGTTAAGTGCACAGGACTAACTTTGTAAAATAATCTTGTCACGAACTTTGTCAAAATTGTCTCGTGCAGTTTCTATATTGTCACGACTCGGTGTCTTGTATTTAGTTACTTTGTAATAAAGGGACATGGAAACACGTAGAAACACAAATAGCATAACAGGGAATAGCAGGATTGTTCCCTTCAACGTGTCTATTCGGAGTCCGACCGAACAAACACATTTCCATTTGACGTAATCGATCTAACGTCATCAAAGGAGATTGGAAATCTTCCTCACTCTAATGCATTGGTAGTTCTCTGAAGATATCTCCCGGTATTCGTAACAATAGCAATATCATCTCTTATATGTTATATACCATATTAAGAATTATATTCAATGGAGTATAAATAAAATTAGATTCCATAATATTTGTGTCAATAACTTAAATTACTTAACTTATTTAATAACTTAAGGAGGTTCTACCGGTAACAGTTTTAAAATTACGAAAAATCTAAAACTCAGCGTACGAGTAGATTTTGGTTAAATAATGACTGTGTTAAATTTTGGTGAACTTTCATAGGATGAGAGAAAAGTTCTGAAGATTCCAATTTAAGTTGTTTCTCACAAATATCTAAGTTCCTATTGGTCAGACGATATATACTCATAGGATCGAAATTATAGATTGATAAATTCTCTATAACAATCATTCTTGGTATTTTTTCCTGCGAGTAACGGTTTTCAAAATAACATGCGACAAAATTTTAAGTCTTCGAACCAAGCCGCGTACATCATTCTTCCGAAAACTTCAAGTTCTTGTCGCGTGTTATTTTGAAAATCGTTGCCCACAAGAAAAAAATACCAAGAATGAGTGTTGTAGAGAATTTATCAATCTATAATTTCGATCCGGTGCATATATATCGTCCGACCAATACGAACTTAGATATTTGCGAAAAACAATTCAAATTTAAATCTTCAGAACTTTTCTCTCATCCCATGAAAGTTCACCAAAATTTAACAGTCATTATTTAACCAAAATCTACTCGTACGCTGAGTTTTAGATTTTTCGTAATTTTAAAACTGTTACCGGTAGAACCTCCTTAACTATATCTTCCGGTGTTCGTAACGATGGCAATACCTCTTCTTATATCTCATATATCATGTTAAGAATTATATTCAATGGACTATAAATAAAATTAGACTCGATAATATTTGTGTGAATAATTTCGACTAATTCTGCACTAACCGTTGTTCAGTGGGATCGTTGTCTAAAGCAGGCACGACTAAAGACGTAGGGAGAGGAGACAAGGAGAGACAACGGTTTCATGGGGCACTTCCTTCAGACGCGATGGATGCTCGTTTAATGCATGCGCCTAATTATCTTCCGGCCCGGTCGGTGTTTGAATAGAGTTCGCGTGCCTACGATGCCTGTACTTGAGCCCCGGCAGAGCAGCGCAGCTCCACAGCCACGATGCTCCACATTTTGCCAAATTGACGGCCACCCCTTCGTTGTATCGGGCCAGTTTTGATAACGAACCGGAAATGCTTGTCGGCTGAGTGAGTGGACGTTAATTGGCGGACCGAGCTGAACAGTTTTTGTTAAAGTGGAAATTTCTTTTTTGCATAAAGTACTCGAAATAGCTTTTTCATCTGCCGTTCAGAATTTTACAAGGACGTTGACTACCATGAATATGCGATTACACGTTGGGAAGCTGATAACAAAATCAACATCTAATCAAATGCATTACTAACGAACAGACGAACTATTTTCCTTTGATAATTGTCTAATGTTTAAATATGGTTTTCTTGGTTTCTACTATTATTAAATTTGTTGAGTAACGATAGTGCCAGTTCATTGATCTCTCAAGCCAAACTCCGATCGTAATGAACGGTGTAAAAGTCGCAAGGGGCACAAATTGCACGGTCACGGCTCGACTGGATTACCAACACTTGCAAGTCACTTGACCACCTGTTAACTGCTCAGCTGGTCGAGCATCGCGGTTATCCGTGGCTGATCAATATCAGCATAATTGAAACGGAAATTTAATCGGCAATCAATAGTACCAAAATCGTACGACATGCCTCGTTCCGTTTGGGCCACTTTCCCACGTCACGTGTCCCTTGCAAAAATTGCTCCTCTCGATTTATATTTGAAAAATAGCTTTTAACCAGACTTTAAATGTACATTGACATTCGGTTACAATTTGGTCAGTAACTGGCAGAAGTTTGACTGAATTTAGAATATTCTGTAAGGTCGTACAATTGTATCGGGTTATCGGAGAAAATTTCGAAACCGCAACAAAGGTTTAATCTGGATTGGAGAAACGCGAAGAAATCTCGAGGAGGCGAATTTTCGATCAGCCCCGGGCGGTTCGCTCGTCCGTAATAACTGGATCAAAGTGGTCAGAGGAGTTCGAGGCCCCTTTTCGCGAAGGTTAAACGGTCAACTGAGGAGGGTGGCCTGGCCGAGAAAGTAGCTCGAAAAGCTCGGGCAGGGTGGAAGTTTGGCCGGCGGTGCGTTTGCCGCTCTTTGGACCCCGGAACCACGGGGGAACGCTAAAAAATCGATGATAATCGCGCGGCAACGGTAGCGAACACGGTTGCCCGCGAGCAATTACGGAATCAGCTCGAACGGGGGGGCCACTTTGTTATCCGACCGAGCGGCCAGTTGTTCCCGTTGTTGTTGTTGTTGTTGTTGCTGTTGGTTTTGATGCCGTTCCGGGTCTTTACCGAGCTAAATTAGCCGGAACTTTGCCCGATTTCCAGTTAAAAGTGTAATTGTAATGTTGATAACAACGAGCAGGTCGTTATACGCTGATAATTACGATTGCTAAGGCTAATTAAGACTGTGGAAAACAGTAATTGTACTCGCCGGACCTGCTGTGAGTAACGACCGTTTTCAAAGTTAATTGTAATGTTTCATAACGATAAACTATGATATGATAATAATTCTAATTAACAAAAGGATACGCCGATGGCGAGTAATTAGTAAAGTAGTGAAGAGTAATTGGTGAAAATTTCAAGAGCTTGCTAATTTATGTGATACCGATTTAACGCATTCTGCCCTCGTGGCATATTTTATATCCAATTATTTCAATATTATATTTAAAATATTGAACGCAATATATAAATTCCCCCAAATAATATGTATGAGTAATTAACTTGTGAATATTAAATATCTGAATAAAATAGAAAATTTTCCATGAAGCCAGATATTTAATAAACGAAACAAGAGCAGTTCGTATGTAGAACAGCCCTGGCCATGACGCGAATCACTTTTTGAATATTATAAAAGGCAGTTTGCTATAACTTTTTCATTTCGACTATGTTCGGCGAAACGAGGGAATTAAATGTTAAACCGAGATTGGTACGTTCACTGCGCCGTAAAGTCGAACATAATTCAGCTGGTCACTCGTGTGTGTCACGCTCATTATGATTATAGCTGCCTAAAGTCATAGTGAAATAGTGAACGCACGCAGACGATTACTCTCGTATCGCGTATATGTACACGGCGTTGCATAATTTAAATGTGGGGACAACGGTGCATGATTTAAGAGCAATAACCTTGTGCGGCTATGGATAAGAATATCTAACGCGCATTCCGTGGCTATACTTGTTCTTCATCTGTATAAATAGTGCGCTGAGCACTTTCTCATGATACTGCTTTTCTTAGTATCACTATACATAAATTGTGTCTTTAAATAGTACAGTCTATTATTGTTTCAATAATAGTGAAACTGCTTTAAAGAGAGGATCTCTTGAAATCATATGACCCGTTTATTTTGAAAGTGGCCTACATCCATTCATACTCAATTGTAACCACATATGTATATTGCGTAAAATTTGTTTAATTGCATTAATTAAACATGCCGATTATTTAACTAATGCAATTGTCCAAAAACCGAGGTTAACTTGTTAAATGGTAATTAATTAAAATTACATTCATCACTGCCTTCATTATCAATAGTAAATATCTTAATTTAAGTATAAATGGTCTTAGGCGAATTTCAGAATAAACAGCTCATACCTATCAGCCTAATTATCAGTATTATTTTATACTTGTACTAATAATAAAAATCAACTTAATTAGTTCATTGCCAGAGCCATTCGTAAGAATCAAAGGAAATGGAACGTGGAAGTACATAGGAAACTTCAGATTTATGTCAAGACTAACGGTTACAAACCGAATCTNTTATAAAAGGCAGTTTGCTATAACTTTTTCATTTCGACTATGTTCGGCGAAACGAGGGAATTAAATGTTAAACCGAGATTGGTACGTTCACTGCGCCGTAAAGTCGAACATAATTCAGCTGGTCACTCGTGTGTGTCACGCTCATTATGATTATAGCTGCCTAAAGTCATAGTGAAATAGTGAACGCACGCAGACGATTACTCTCGTATCGCGTATATGTACACGGCGTTGCATAATTTAAATGTGGGGACAACGGTGCATGATTTAAGAGCAATAACCTTGTGCGGCTATGGATAAGAATATCTAACGCGCATTCCGTGGCTATACTTGTTCTTCATCTGTATAAATAGTGCGCTGAGCACTTTCTCATGATACTGCTTTTCTTAGTATCACTATACATAAATTGTGTCTTTAAATAGTACAGTCTATTATTGTTTCAATAATAGTGAAACTGCTTTAAAGAGAGGATCTCTTGAAATCATATGACCCGTTTATTTTGAAAGTGGCCTACATCCATTCATACTCAATTGTAACCACATATGTATATTGCGTAAAATTTGTTTAATTGCATTAATTAAACATGCCGATTATTTAACTAATGCAATTGTCCAAAAACCGAGGTTAACTTGTTAAATGGTAATTAATTAAAATTACATTCATCACTGCCTTCATTATCAATAGTAAATATCTTAATTTAAGTATAAATGGTCTTAGGCGAATTTCAGAATAAACAGCTCATACCTATCAGCCTAATTATCAGTATTATTTTATACTTGTACTAATAATAAAAATCAACTTAATTAGTTCATTGCCAGAGCCATTCGTAAGAATCAAAGGAAATGGAACGTGGAAGTACATAGGAAACTTCAGATTTATGTCAAGACTAACGGTTACAAACCGAATCTATAAAGTTCGTTTAACGCATTCCCTTTCTGCATATCGAATGGGCGAGCGTAAACGACTCGGCCGTATAACGCGACTTTCATCGGCGAAGTTCGCGCGAACGCCTCTCGTCGATGTCGGATCGATGACCGATTAATAATTTAGCGTCGCGTACGTGTTGCGACCGTTCGAGTGCCCGGTTCTCGAGGAAAATTCCGGGTTAAATTAAACGAGCTGCGCAAACATCAGACACGCAAACCTCGCCTCGGCTGTTAAATTAAAAAGTATTAGGTGTCTTCCGATTCGCGGCGAATCGATTCCGGTCAATGGGATCGCTGAAAATATTTACGTGATAACGCACGCACCGCGAGGAACGTGTTAAATGTTCTTGGAAAAAATAAAAATTTGGGAAGATATTAGCTGTTGCTTACGAGAGAACTGCAGTTTAGCTTTATTTATAAATGAAGATCGATAAGTTTGTTATCAATTTATCTGATTAGTAGTTTGTAATTTCTATGAAGAGTCGAAGGTAAGTTTCTCAAATCGAGCGATTCATAAGCAAAATAGAGAAAGTATTTAATAAATTATTTCCTGGCAATCAATATTGATTTTGAAGACTAATTAAAAGTTGGCTTGTGTACACATTAAGTTTACTCTTAAAACATTAGCGGCATGTATCAAAGAAGTTTTCTAAAGTAAATATGTATACCTCGTCGGTATATAATTTTTGAAACATTCATACACTTCAATCTCGTTCGAGGAATTCTCATTCGAAGTTAGCATACCTCGCNATTTCTCAAATCGAGCGATTCATAAGCAAAATAGAGAAAATATTTAATAAATTATTTCCTGGAAATCAATATTGATTTTGAAGACTAATTAAAAGTTGGCTTGTGTACACATTAAGTTTACTCTTAAAACATTAGCGGCCGATCATGTATCAAAGAAGTTTTCTAAAGTAAATATGTATACCTCTTCGGTATATAATTTTTGAAACATTCACACACTTCAATCTCGTTCGAGGAATTCTCATTCGAAGTTAGCATACCTCGCGAGCGGGCGTTGCAATTTTAAAAATACCGCCGGAGGGAAGAAATAGCGATCTCCCTAACAGGATGAACAACGAGGGTAGAACAAGTCTGACTGCACGGACCTGGGAATATCTATGCAATTTTTAGCGACGAGACTCCCGCAGTTATACGTTTCTTACGGAGCCAGCGGTTTCCCGCAGAGGCGCGGAGGAACCCGAGGGGAGATGTTTTAAAAGCCACGGATGGAGCGAAAACTCTAAGAAATCTCTATCAAACTTTCACCATGTGCAATACCGTGGCTCCGAGTCGCGGCTCGAACCCAAAGCCGTCTGTCAGACGAACTCTTCCCACATTCCTCAAATCTCATACCGTCCGTATTGAAGCGGAATAACAAATATTCCTAATAGTACAAATTTCAAGTCTTTAACCGCAACCGCAGTGAACGATCTTGAGACGTTCTTAGCTGTCGCAGTCGATTTAATATTTTGCAAGGACCTAAGAAAAAGATGATGCTTCCACATGTCGCATACCGCAAAGTTGATTTCATGGTCCGTTTGCTTCGATATACGATCGAAAGGCTTAACTTTTCAGCTGTTGCCATGGTGCACCGGCGGCGTGGCATGCACCTTCTCCCATGAAACTACGTGCTCAAAGACGAATCGAGACCGTCCACGAGCTGCGGTGTCTCGCTCGGCTCACAATGCCCGGGGATGGAGGAGTATCCGCGCTGCCTCTATTCCAGCAGAGTAACCATCAAAAGATCACCCTCCGGAGCTTCCTGGGAACGCGCTACTCGGAGATCCGTAAACTGCTACTTCTGACTCTTTTCAGTAGATGGAAAGCCAGTGCCCCACGTGACGCGACTGGGTTTTATCGTTTCGGAAAATCGTAACAGCGTCTCGCAATTTTTCCCGGGTAATAGTTGAGTAACGCGCGAGTCTCGTCGCGTTCCCTGAATAAACGAACGTCCTTGAAGAGGGTGAGGAATTCTATCCAGTAGAATTTGTTCACATAATTTTTTAAAATAAAATAATAGAAATTTTTAGATATGAAGGCTTAATTGGTTTGAAGGCGTCTTTAATTCAGTCTTAATTCAGTGCACAATCTGTATCACTAATAATCGATCGGCTTCTGCCTCGTCATACTACTTCCATACGTCCTGCTTATCACTCGCCGCTCTACTCAACGTGTCCTGCTTATATATATTCATCTGTGCAATTTATTTATATATATTCAGCTGTGGCAATTGTAGAAAAAGTACCGCACGAAGTTCCTCAGTACCGATACAGGTACTCGATTTGGAAAAGGAATCGGTACTTTTTGATACTCGGCGCCATTCGGACAAACGCTCAGTCTTGATTGCACGATACTTGAATGTAGTTACGGTACAAATATCCGGTACATTTTGCACTACATAGTACCGTATTTGTGAGAGCCTAGTTAGGATTTAATGCAACTCTGGGAGATACCATGTTACATGCTAATACGTCACATACGTACATTTTCGCGGTTAAGATACAAAAGCCTACAGATAGAAATTTTTAAATAGAAATTTTTGAATAGATTTTTAAATAGAAATTTTTATGATGATAATGATTGATGGAATATTGAAGCCACCGATTAACCCTTTGGGTACGTTTGACGAGTGAGACTCGTCACCATGTCATTTAGTTCAGTATTCAAAGGGTTAAAGGCTGGGAATTTGTAACGATTGAACGTAAATTTGTCAAACGTCACGGATTGATGTTGAAACTCGTGTCTTTGGTCCAGTAGAAATTAATGTTTCCACTTGCGTATACAATTTGTATGTCAGCTATGGGTAATTGCGAGCGGCCGGGTGGAAACGTTAGGGTTCGGGAGAAGGAATCCGGTGATGGGTTAGATAAATCAATTGCCTGGAACAGGTTAACGGAGGTACAGTGGATTTGAAATTGTAAGCTGATCCGTTGAATCGGTGCATGAATTAACTATGGCCGCGGATCAACTGTCAATGCTGAGAATAATTGATATTGTGTTTTAATAAGATCATTGCCACCAGAGCTGACAAGACCAAAAAGGATTCTGTCAGTTCAAATTATTCTATTTCTGTGCCTTATGAAAAATTTAGAACGTGGTTGTTAACGTGCAGAGTTTCGTTGAATATGCAGACGATTATTGGCTTTCATTTATTAATTACAAGCAGAAAATTAGAGCGTATTATACAGGATTGTTCCGTACATAGATAAGATTGTTTCCGCATTTAGAACGGAAGTAGCTAAACGGTTTTACGAATATACCTTAAGACGAGACGGCGTGGCGCAACTTGCAGCCGAGTTAAGAAGTTAAGCCCAATATGCTGCTAACGAAACATCTGAAATGCTAATCTTCAATGCCAAGATTGCGGTTGCCTGAATCCGCACCAGTGCACTACACGCTCGCCGTTCTTACACTAATCCGAGTAAACGTCTTTAACATAAGCAACCTCGGCTGTTATTAATTAGACAAGTCACGGAAGCTGGCCGAAAAATCTCTGTAACAATTCCGTTAGATATATTCCTGCTCATTGAAAATTCAGATTTAATCCCTCGGAGAGTCATGATCTCCTCTCAGCTAATAAAGTCAAAGTTCTCGGCGGCGAGCTAAGAACCCTTTTCCACCGCAAACGGATCGACGCCCCGGGCTCCGGCGGGCAAACATCGTTAATATTAAGGCGACAGCAGGAATCGTTTGAGCCGGTCGCGCGGACCCACGTTTCCACCCCTAATTTCCGCGCCTTTCCGCCGAGTATCGTTATTTACCTGTGCTAATTCCAGCGGAACGCGGGGGCAAACACATTCCTCGCGCACAATGCAATCCGTTACACAAGTTCCGGGCGATAATTAAGTTCGAGCAGTACGCCGGACAGTTTTATTGGGGGGTTGCGCGCGACTCGGTAATTTGCATAGGGGTGGCGCGCGGCCAATGGCTAAGGCCGACGTCGAAACCGGAGTTTCAACCGTTGCGCAATCAACCCTCTACAACTTCTCAGTCGTAATTCGCTTTCGCGATACGTGCTACGTTGCCCGATGATTTACAACGCAAATATTCCACGTTACCGTTTTGTTTTTACTTCCCATTGAATTAAACGCGCGGTCCTGGATTCCGCGAATAATTCTTGTACTTCCTACGTATTACACATACGATTCATTTTGAAGAGGACCCTGTTTAAATAAGAGATTTGTTATCTTATCACTTTTTACGAGAGGAAGAGTCTGAGTGCGGTTTTTGGGCAGGTGCTTGCTGGAAATCTGGATCGCGCAAACGAAATTTTTTCCGGTATCTTGGCAAGCGAGAGGGAGGATCGTTTGTGTACGGACGTTCGGTAGCAGAGATTCTAGGAATGCGGGTGAGCTTTCTGGTGACCAGCTCGCGACGGGGGTTTAAGGACGAACAATGTATGCGGGGAGTGAGAGTTTTCGTGGGAGCGAGGAAACACGGAACTTTCGACCAGAAAGTATTTGGAGAGTTCCCGGGCGCGGGGGCGGCGAGGGGAACAAGTTTCTCCGGCTGTTGCAGGGGAAGGGAAGAATCTGTTGTGTTTGCACCTGGCCCCTGTAGTTTGCTCCACCCTACAAGCGTTTAACAAGTATTTTAACATTCGCGAAATTGAATTGAATCGTATGAATTCGAATTCGCGTGCTATCAATTTGCATGCGGCGATATGTAACGTCGTTATCGCAGTAGTCATAATCATATCACGGTGTAACATAATAACTCGCGATTTCACGTGAATTTCGTCTGTTTATCTGCTTTAAAATCCATACTACATTACCTTCAAGTAAAACCTTCGCCAAACTCGAACGGTACATATTTGATTCGAGCAAACGAGGATATCAAATTGACAGCGAACGTCGGCTTTTTTATTTGCTCTCTCATTTTCATTAGAGAACAGAGGTTTGGGCCTCGAGAACGGGGAAGCTCACTTGATCCGAACCGTTTACATTGCGCCTGCCACTTACCAGGGAGCGTTTACAGGTTAAAGGCGATGTCGTAATGCCGTTAAACGTCGGTCGCCGATAGCCAAACCCGGGGAGAATTACGAGCCGCGGTCCCGCCTGTTCCCTGCGTGGCGCATTAACCGAAAACGAAATACGACCGTGTCGTAAATTTGAGCTTTACGTCCGACGACTCGTCGCACGGAATATCGCTTCTCGAGTCTCTGA